>CAIGRP010003450.1:0-36256 GCA_903798385.1 Fraxinus cuspidata
AGGCCCATTTACCTTGTTATTTAGTGGGCCTAATCAATTGGTTTTTTGGCCCAATTATATGTGACCTAATCCATTTAAATATATATTCATCCCTCCCAAACCGTTTTTTGTGTGGTGCAATTGTGTGTGAAGAAAGATGATAGCCGTTCTTAGTGTTTTGAGTGAAACCATTACTTCCTTCTCATCTTCATTTCTTTTTCTGCATCCACCATTATTGATCCTTTGTGGGTTAATAAAAGAGTGAGACTTGTGGCAACCGAGTGTAGGAAGTTTTTGGGTCGAGCTTGAACGTGTGGTGTCGATTGTAGTTGTTTCTGAGCGTAGAAATTGAAGTTTGGAGCACCAAAAATCAACATTTGGTATCAGAACAGTTTTTTGGTGGCCCTAAAGTTTTAAATTTCACATCTCTCGTACTTTACGGACTCAGATAGGTTCGCTCTGGTAAATTGACTAATCCCGTTTAAATTTCAGCATTTTCGCATCATCGTGTAGGGTAACATTAGGATCGTGGTTACCATGAAGAGGTAACCATTACTTATGCTAGGAATTTAGAAATTAATTGCTCTTTTTGAAGTGTTGAATTTGAATGCAAGATGGTAATTGCTTTTGTGCTGTAACTGCTATTTAGTCTCTGCGTGAGATTGCATTGCGTGAAAATTTGAATTGTATTGATATACCTTCGTATTGTATTGGCTATTCCGTTAGAATACCTAGATTTGACCCGTTTGAACATTCCATCGATCTGAAATCTTGAGTATCACGAAACCCTGAGAATCTAGAACTGTGTATATTGTTGCCTTATGATTACTTTATGTAACCTATCTGTGCATTTTTGGTTGTTCTGTTTTTTAAAATGTCTTCACATTTCGAAATTGGAATTTTAATGGGAAAGAGGATTTTTAATTTGGTAACAAAAGATAAAGGAGATTTTGGTTCAACAAAAAGTTTCAAAAGCTATAGATGGCAAATATCCTGAAATTTTGACCGAAGCACAAAAGGAAGAATATGATGAACTTGCATACACTTCAATTATTTTACACCTATTCGACCATTTTGTGAAAAGTTGAAAATTTTGATTCTACCAAATAACTTTGGAAGAAGTTAGAAGATTAATATTTGCTTAAATCTACTCCAAATAAGTTGTACTTGCTTGAAAGATTTTTCAACTTTAAAATGGATCCTTCAAATGATCTTGATGACAATTTGGATATTTTTAACAAATTAGTTCTCAACATCGTTAACCGTGATAAGAAGGTGTCTGAAACTTATAAGGCCATCATTTTGCTGAATTCTATGTGTTCACGAAAANTTGTACTTGCCTGGAAGATTTTTCAGCTTTAAAATGGATTCTTCAAAGGCTCTCGATGACAATTTGGATATTTTTAACAAATTAGTTCTCAACATCGTTAACCGTGATAAGAAGGTGTCTGAAACTTATAAGGCCATCATTTTGCTGAATTCTATGTGTTCACGAAAATATTTGTTCGTTTTAAAACCACCGCAAGTATCGTTCCCACATAGATTTATTTAGTTTAAGTCGATTTAACCTACCATTAACCGAAACAATTGATATTTATGATTTTTCTATAATTTAAATAATATACGTATAAAAACAAGAAAGACCTAAATTAATTAAAATTAATGTAAGATTAAATTAAATACAAGTGTTGTAAAAATATGATGACGAAAAACAAATTAGGATTCCGAATCCCCTTATATTAATCCTCTTTAACTTGAACTTTTTAATTTGACGACACGATTTAATTATGAAGATTAATATTCTTAATTTGTTTAACAATCTCTCTCAAATAAAATTAAACATATTACATGTTACCCAATTATATTTTTATGATGGATACGAACATATAAAAATGTGTTATTGAATTTTTAAATACTTAAAGATCACGTATAGCATAACGGTATATTTCTATTCCCTATCGGACTCTACGACAATTCATACTATGTCTAACTTATTTTTCATCTCTCGAGAGTAAAACAAGCCACGATATTCATACAATTATTGATCTAGTAATTGTAGGGAAAATTAAATCCATGTCAATCATTCAATAATTAAAAACATGCTTTGATTGTCAAAAATAAAATCTCGAGTCAAAAATTCATAATACAAGCTTCATCGTAAATCCTAGCACAAATAATTTAGTCTAACATAATATTGAAATTAAACAAGTAAAAATAGAATGACATCACCAAAAATTGACAAAACGTGATTAATTTTGACTCAAATTCAAGCTGTTGCGTGTATTGAAAGAAATTCCCAACCTCTGTCTTTCTTTCCCTTTCTGCCTGTATCCATTCGCTCTGCTGCCACTTCTGTCTTTCTTTCCCTTTTTTGCCTGTATCCGTTCCCAGCCTCCGTTTGCGTGTCTTGTGTTTATGTATGAATAATTCCACACGCCGCAATACCTTCTCCGTTCGTCTACATGTCTTGTGTGTATATATATGACATCTCGCCGCCAAAGTGTTGTAGTTTAATTAGAATTCCAAGTGATAATTGAAGTGCTAGTCCAATTGCAAGTCCAGGCCCACTAACTTTGTGTTTCTCCAAGCCATCCCATCTTTAGAATTAATGCAATTTAGTCCTTCAATTTCTATAGTGTAGACTTTAATCCCCAAAATTGTAGATTTCATTCAATTTCAACAATCTTTCTTTTCCAATTGCTTTGAACGAGTCCATAACTAAAAACAAAAGAAAATTAACCCATGTTAAGTAGAAATTAATAATTTGACGAAATAAAACCCAAGTAATATGACCCAAATAATTGTACAAAATGCACTTATCAAACACCCCTAAACTTGAGCTATTATTTGTCCTCAAACAAAATTGTAATTTAACTCCACATAAAACATGGTTCAACGACCTACCGTGTTTCATGGTTGGAATTTAGTAATAAATTAAATGAACAACTTTAATAGTGTACAAATCAAATCAATCTCTACTAGTTATATGCATAACTCGACGTGTGTCTGTGAAAACTCATGTAGACATATCAATCTCGTAATTGGCTTAACACCTGACCTATAGTAGTCAAATATTTCCTTATTTCGCTTGAGAGATGCACACACCCCCAAACTTATTCTTTTCACTCAATTTTCTCGAGGTGCATCCTAAGTTGAACTTAATTAATTCAATTCCTTTCCATCTATCCGTTTGGATAGACCTTAATATTACAAGTTCATATTTCAACAAGTCGAGATTCTCCTATATTTTTGATTGTTTCAACCTTTGAGATTGAACTAAGATACTTACCTCTCATCAAAGGTATAGTTCTATTGACCGGATGTCTGAGGCGTAATCAATGTAATTGCTAATATTTTTATTTTATTTCCTTTTTTTTCGTGACTTTTTTTTTCAAACAAACAACATCTTCTAATTTGCTTTCTATATAACCCATGTAGTGAGCTTTAGGCCGATAACTCCCAAGTCATATGACCATAGGATACTGGGTTTTCAATCACCCTTTCAGATTTAATCACTCGAGTCATACAGACTCGAAGAGATGTTTTTATTCACGCATAGATTCGTACAATGCCTCTTCTCTTTTAGACATACGGTTTCTAAAACTAACCTCTAACTTAAAACTTTCACCTCGTCTTCGTTTCATTGGTTTTAGACAATCCATACAAGATAATGTTCATGCATGGAATCCCTACTAATCTCAATGTTCCCCTATAACAACTCAACCATCTCCAAACTACTCTATACTTGAATATGGATTAATACTATAGAGGTTATTCGGGTTTACGTACTATGTTCAACTATTCTTTAAGTAATGAACCAATTCATCAACTCAATATGTAAACATGAGTATTGTGCACTAAAATGTCAAGTTTAGCATTCACAAGCTTTGATTAATCTGATAGTGCACTATTTTCATCATTCACAATTCACACCAAGTCCAATATTCACATCATAGTCGGCAAGGTTATCACACCCACACAAACACACAAATTCTAATCTAATGCTAGAGAATAAACAAATAAAAATTGAAGGCCACTAATTTAGATTTTTTTAGCACACATCAAACACACAACAATTCTACAGAAAATATAAAGAATGTCAACCCCCAAACTGAGACGACACATTGCCCTGAATGTGGAACGACATTAAATAAAAGAAAAGTAATGAAGAGAAAATGTAGAATGCTCCCCTGATTAGTAAGGTGGAGGAGGATGAAAATCTGGTGCAGAAGTGTTATCAGCGGACGGTGGTGGTAGACGGGTGAGTATCTGTCTCATCAATTCTGACTGCTAGGTAAGCTCGAGGCGCATGTCTCAAACGTCAGCCTCAATACTCCCATACGATACCATGAGTTGTTGGAGCGCAGTTGAATCCCATCAACTCTACCCACATAGTTATTTAGCCGCCCATTCATGATTTCCACCTCGTGTCTGGTGGCCAATGACTCTTTACTGGCATTGGATGCAAAGTTTGTAGTACTAATCAGGTCATTCCGAATAGTCTGGATGACGACACCCATAGCACCCACTGTATGCCCAATGCCCTCGATATCCTTGCTCGAACCAGCTATAGTTGCGAACATATGACGGAGCAACTGCGTGTCAACCTCCAATGGTGCATGTGGCGGTGGTGCCTCTAGCAGCTCGGCATCCTCTATAGCCTCATCAGGGATAGCATGCTACTGTCTCAAGTGTGCTCTCTCTTGTTTCTCCCTATGCTTTGCCCGAGCACGATCGTGAGCCTTCAGTGTAGTCAATTTAATAAAAGGTCTGGCTTTCTCGGGAAGCTCCCCAGATGGGATAGTAATGCCCGCCCATTTGCAAATACCACTGATGAGACTCGGAAAAATAAGAGAACGGTGTCAATCCCCCCAGATCCCTTGAGAATGGATCTGATCATATATGAACGGTGCCAATCCCCCCAGACCCCGGTTACAGTGCTCCAAGGAAAATCACTGGGAATATGAGTTATGTTTTCCCAAGTCAGTTGATAGAACTCCTGAATAACCTCCGGTATAAACATTATCCACTTATCCGGAACCTAAATATGATGTTGATGTTCGGCTCCCAGAGTGTCGATGTCTGCGTTGAAGTTTGCATAGAACTCACAGACTAAGCCTTCGTATATCGGATGAGGTCGGTCTATGACCTTGTCCCAACCACAATTTCGGATCAATGCAGCAATCTCAAAGCCGGGAAAATCCTCTAGTCGGACCGATCGCTCAGAAAGTAGAGCCCAATGGTTAATGATCTCCAAATAACGAGATAGGGACTCTTGATTTAGGAATCGGTGAATTCTCCCTCAAGCCCGCGTGTGCGTACCGTGGCTGAAGTACATCCCACTTTCTCTTTTCCATTTGATGTACGTTTAGGTGGCATTCTACAAAACAAAAGAAAATTGCAACATGTAAGTCAAACATGAAACTGAAACGGAATCAGCAGTAGTGCAAGTAACATATAAAGTAGTAAAGTTCGTGTACCAAAGCAACACATGCAAAGAATGTGTGGAAACGAGGGTAAACATGTCATGGACAAAATCACTACCAGAATGATGTAATGTGGGTAAGCCGAAAGAGAAGGTGGAGGTGGTTATGGGTATGGTTATGAAATGAATGCTACCAAGGCATGGTAGTTAAGGAGAACGGTGGTGGAACAAGCATCTTCGTCCCGTGACATCGGTAGGAAAACTTGATATTTTCCCGAGTAACCTTCAGGCATATGAAAGAGAGTGACATGATCTACCACTCACCAAAATTTGAAAACAAAAGGATGCCATTTGGGCCATGAAACCGATGGACGAAATAGGTGATGTGACCAACCGTGTCCCTTGGTCATGTCATGCCCATGTGCCTTGGTGTTGGGTGTGGTGTGTGCAATGGGGTTTGGAAAGGCACCATAACCCAAATAAGTTGTTAAAATGCATAATAAGAACAAGATTTGGAAGAAAACAAATTCCCCTAAAATATTCACACAAGCATTTCATCAAACACCTTATAAACGACGAATTGTATTCATGGAATTTGATAGGAAGTGAAAGTGCATCAACCCACAATTTAGTGTGTTCACCCAAGACAACAACACAAATCCACCATTGTCCTAATTCCTTACTCCTCAATCAAGGTTCAATGGAATGCTAAAACCAAACTAAGAAATGCAAAGAGAATAGGGTAAGGAGGGTTAAACTCTTATTTTGATGTGTATTGATGAGGAATATCGTGGCATGCAAATGGTAGTCTTCCTATGGGTGAGTCGATGCAAGGATGTGTCGTGAGTGGTGAAGAGTGAGAGCTGTGCGGGTGAGTGAGGGGTGAAGAACGTGTTCGTGTGCGAGTTTTCAAAAATAAAAATGAGAAAACGAGTAATCTATGCTTTAAATGGAATTCTAGAAAGATAATGTCATGGGCAGCTCATGGACGATAGATTTATCTTGCTAGAATTCCCTGCTCCAATACTGCTTTAAACGTCATCCGTTAACCTTAAATGTTCCTTCCCTATCATGGGTAATTTCCACAGCTGCATGTGGAGACACTTGCGTAATGGCGTATGGACCGGACCACCTAGACCTCAATTTTCCCTGGAAAAGCTTGAGCTGAGAGTTAAACAACAGCACTTGTTGCCACACTAGAAATTCTCATCTCTGAATATGCATGTCGTGAAACTTCTTAGTTTGCTCCTTGTAGATTTTTGCATTCTCATAGGCTTCTTGACGAAATTCATCCATCTCATTCAATTGAAGCAATCGTAGTTCACCCGTTGCATGCAAATCTAGATTCAACTTGCAAAGTGCCCCATATGTTCGATACTCCTACTCAACTGGCAAGTGGCATGCTTTCCCAAAAACTAAACGGTATGGTCACATGCCTGTAGGTGTCTTGAATACTGTTCGGTAGGCCCACAAAGCATCATCCAACTTATTGAACGAGTATGTCCTTGAAGAATTCACAGTGACCTCTACTATTCTCTTCAACTCTTCGTTAGAGACTTCAACTTGCTCGCTGGTCTGAAGATGATATGGGGTTGCTATACGGTGGTTTACTCCATACTTACTAAATAATTTCTCAAACTGCCGATTACAAAAATGTTTTTCTCCGTCACTTATAATAGCCCAGGTGTGCAATAGCGGGTGAAAATGTGTTTCTTGAGGAATCCAATTACTACTTTTGCATCGTTTGTAGGCAATGCCACCACTTCTACCCACTTGGAGATGTAGTCAACTGCCACCAGTATGTACTGATTTGAGAACGATGATGGAGATGGTCCCATGAAGTCAATCCCCCAAACATCAAACAGTTCTACCTTTAAAATGCTTTTTAAAGGCATTTCATTCTTTCTCGATATATTCCCCGTACGTTGACATCGATCACATCTCTTCACAAACTCAAAGGTATCTTTGAACAATGTAGGCCAATAAAACCCCTACTGTAAAACTTTAGCTGCTGTCTTTGTAGTCCCAAAATATCCCGCATATGCAGATGAATGACAATGCTCCAGTATTTGAGGTACTTCTTCTTCAGGCACAAAACGTCGGATAATCTGCTCCACGCCTATAGAGAACTGGGTCTTCCCAAAAGTAGTACTTCAACTTTGCAAAGAATTTCTTCCTCTGATGACCCAAATAGTCTGGTGGGGAAATGGACTTGGCTAAGTAGTTCACAATATCTGTGTACCAAGGTGCTAATTCCACACCGAATATTTGTTCATCTGGGAAGATCTCGATGATATCCACCGACTCATCTGGTTGACTAAGCTCTAACTGGGATAAATGATCAGCTACTACATTCTCACTACCCTTATTGTCTCTGATTTCAATGTCAAACTCCTGCAGTAATAATACCTAACGAATTAATCTCGGCTTGGCGTCTTTCCTCATCATCAGATATTTTAGTGTTGCGTGATCTGTGTATATAATGACTTTTGACCCACTAGGTAGGACCGAAATTTATCGAATGCATATACCACAGCTAACAACTCATTCTCAGTGGTTGCATAATTAAGTTGTGCATCGTTCAATGTTTTGCTGACGTAGTAGTATATCACATGAAAAATTTTGTTCCTTTACTGCCCCAATACAACCCCCACAACGTAATCACTGGCATCATACATCAATTCGAACGGTAACAGCCAATTCGGTGTGACAACCACTGGTGCTGAAGTAAATTTCTCCTTTAGGGCATTGAAAGATGCCAAACACTCTTCATTGAAGTCAAATGGAACGTCTTTCATCACCATATTGCATAGTGGCTTAGTGATCTTCGAGAAGTCCTTAATGAACCGTCTGTAGAACCCGACGTGGCCCAAGAAACTACGAACACCCTTGATAGAAGTTGGTGGTGGTAATTTTCCAATGACTTGGATTTTTGCCTTATCCACTTCAATTCCTTTAGCCGAAATCAGATGTCCCACTACAATGCCCTCATGTACCATGAAGTGACATTTCTCCTTGTTCAGTACTAGGTTTATCTCCTTGCATCTCTGTAAGACTAAATTCAGGTATTCCAAGCACCCATCAAACGAAGACCTGGAGATAGAGAAGTCATCCATAAACACCTCTATAAATATTTCAACCATATCAGAAAATATTGCCATCATACATCACTGAAATGTAGCAGGGGCATTACAAAAACCAAACGACATCCTACGGTAGGCAAAGGTGCCGTAGGGACATGTAAATGTGGTCTTTTCTTGATCATCCAGTGCTACTGGTATCTGATTATATCCTGAATAACCATCAAGGAAACAATAATGTGAATGCCTTGCCAGCCTCTCCAACATTTGATCAATGAATAGGAGAGGAAAATGATCATTTCGTGTGGCCGAGTTAAGATTGCGGTAATCAATGCAAACTCTCCATCCTGTTACTGTTCTGGTAGGAATGAGTTCATTTTTATCATTTGGTACGACTGTGATTCCCCCCTTCATGGGCACGACTTAAACTGGGCTAATCCATGCACTATTTGATATCGGGTAGATGATTCTTACATCTAAGAGCTTCAGTACTTCGGCCCAGACCACTTCTTTTATGTTTTGGATTTAACCAATGCTAGCTCTCTATGCTCAGTCGAAAATTCTTCTCCATGAGAATCTTATGCATGCACAACAAAGGGCCGATCCCTTTAATATCTACAATGGTCCATCTTATTGCTGTTTTATTCTCCCTAAGTACCCGCAATAATTTTTCTTCCTCCACCTCACTGATTATGTTTGAGATAATTACTGGAAGTGTGCATGAATCTCCCAAATAAGCATATCTGAGATGCGATGGCAGTTACTTGAGTTCTAATTTAAGATGTTGCTGTATGGATGGTAGAGGTTTTCCTAGACCAGTTCCAAGTTCTTCAAAGTGTCTGTTGCGTGAATATGATGGATTGGTTTCCAAGAATCTTGTGCAGGTTTCAATTTCACTTGACTCAGATTGTGTTGATTGAGAGTGTGCAATACACGCTTCATAAGCATCCGATGGATTTTTGAAGTAGAAACGTATCGTGGACCACCTTATTGATCACATCAATCTTGAAACAGCTATCCGACTCGGAAGGATATTTCATAGCTTGAAAACGTTGAAGGAAATCTGTTCTTCACACAGTCTCAGAATTAATTGCCCTTTCTGAATATCAATCAGAACTCTCCCGATAGCTAGGAATGGCTTGTCCATAATTAGAAGAATGTCTTTATCTTCTTACATATCCAAGATGAGAAAATCAGCAGGGAATATAAACTTCTCCACTTTGATTAGCACGTCTTCAATTATCCCTCTCGGATGTGTTAGAGATCGGTCATTCAATTGTAATGTCACTGTGGTTGCTTTAGCTTCTCCCAATCCAAGCTTCTTGAAGATAGATAAGGACATTAGGTTAATGTTTGAACCGAGGTCACATAAATCTTTTTCAAAGTAATTTTCATCAATAGTACAAGGGACAGTAAACTCCCTGGATCCTTCAATTTAGGTGGAAGCTTTTTCTGAATTCTGGCGCTAACTTCTTGAGTCAGCATTACCGTCTCATGTTCCTCCAGCTTGCGTTTATTTGATAAGATATCATTCAGGAATTTTACGTAACTCGGCATATGGAATAGTACATCTGTGAATGGGATGTTGATGAAGAGCTTCTTGAAGATCTTAAGAAATGTTTTGTATTGCTACTCCATTTTATGTTTCTTCAGCCAATGAGAAAACGGAATGGGTGGTTCATAAGGGTTTACCAGATTGGTTGCTTTACCCAATGTTGTCTCTAAACTTTCCTTTGGTGTGGATTTATTTGTCTGTTCAACTTGTTCCGCATTCTCTTCTTCTACTAAAGTTGCTATGTCCTGAACTACGCCTGGCCTCTTGACGTGTATTTTCTGTAGCTGCACCCCACTTCTAGTTGTAATGGCCTTAGCATGCTCCCTTGGATTGATTTCAGTGTTGCTAGGAAAATTAATTGGTGTTTTGCTACTCATAGCAATTTCCATTTGTCCCATTTGGGGTTCCAGATTCTTTATAGCAGCATTTTGATCTTGGAGTGTCGCTTCAGTTTTCTTCATGAATTGGTTGTTTGTTTCCATATATTTTGTGAACGTCTCTTCCAGTTGAAGCTTCTTTTCTTGGTGCTGAAATGGACCCTATGGTCCTTGCGGATTTTGATTGCTCCATGAAAAATTAGGGTGTTTCTTCCAACAAGGATTATATGTTTCCCCAAATTTATTGTTTTGTTGGCGTTGTCCCCATTGTGCAAAATCTGCATGCTCCATTCCTTGTGCTAATATTGGACATTCTGATGTTGTATGCTCAGCTCCACATTCTTCACAGCTCAATCTCCTAGTCTGCGCTGCATTTGCGGTTTGTGACATGTTTTCCACCTTGTGAAACAATAAATCAATCTTCGCAGATAATGATGAATAATCATCCACTTCATACACACCCAGTATCTTCTTTTGCACTGCTCGTTCTGATGACCACATGGCTGAAGTGGTGGCAACTGTCTCGAATAATTTCAATGCATCATCAACTGTTCTTCTATACACTGGCCCGCTGGATGAAGAATCAATAATGCTTTTGAAGGATAGAAGTAGCCCTGTGTGAAGTACTAGACCTGGAGTCCCTTACTGATTCCTTGATGTGGGCACTTTCGAAGTATGTTCTTGAACCTGTTCCAAGCTTCATCAAAGGATTCAGGGTCGCCTTGATGGAAGATAGAGATATTATGTTTCAGCTTTGCAATCTTAATGGGTGGAAAGAACTTGGTGCATAATTTTTGTGCTAAGTCATTCCATGTGGTAATGCTAGCGATAGGTTGAGAATCCATCCACTCAATCGCTTTATCTCTCAAGGTATGTGGGAATAGTCTCAACCTGATGGCGTCATCTGAAATACCATGGTATCTGAAGTGTTGGCTCATCTCCAAGAATTGAGAGATGTGCGTATGAGGATTTTCTTCAGCTCTCCCATGAAACTGATGCCCATTTTGAAATAGATGTATTACGTTGGTCTTCAGTTGAAAGTTCGACTGCCCAAATGGTGGATACACGATACTGGACTGACTTTGAATGATCTGAGGGATCATGAAATCCTCCCACAAGTATGCTTCCTTCATCTACTGCTTCGTCTTCATTAGCTGGAATGATAGGATTGTTTTGTTCATTATCCATTTGGTGTTGTTGTGTTTCTCGAGTCTCTCTTTGCAAACGGTGGAATGTGCATTCAATTTCAGGATCAGTTGGAATTAATTCACCTCCAAGCGATCTTAGCATATAAACCTGAGAAAAGAGAAATAGTAACACTCAGTTATTAAATGGGATAGATAACTACGTAAATAAGAGTAAGCAAAATAACAAAATGTTCAAATTAGTGTCAAGATAGCAAAATAACAAAACGTTCGAATCAGTGTCAAGATAACTAATTGTAAACTAAATCTCAATCCTTGGCAACGACATCAAAAACTTGATACGTCGAAAGTATATTCGATTTTTTATTACCGCAAGTGTACGATCGTTCAAGTAATAAAATGAAATTTTAAGTCCGAATGTCGTTCCCACAGATATTGAGTTAGCTTAAGTTTTACTTATCTCGACCTTAACCGAAACTAAGTATTTCAAAGATGGAATTGAAACGTGAAATTATCGAAGTTATACTAGTGATATAAGTTGATGCGAATGTAAATAAACTAAAATATGTGTTAAAGTTTGAATGCAAAGATCCGAGGAAATCGATATATGAAAAATGCATTAGGATCCTGAATCACCAAACAATTTACTTTTAACATTTATTTCACAATTAGAGAACACGCTAATTAGTTGAAGAATCAATGCTCCTTACCTGTTCAATTGTCTCTCTCGAGTAGAATTGAACCTATTCTCACATACCATTTGACTATATTTCTATGACAAATTCAAATATCCAAGAATGCTTGAAGCCTTGAAAACATTTAAAGATTCACGAAGGGCATAGCGGTATATTACTATTCCTTATCGGACCCTTCAATGATTTATATCTTAACAAATCTACTCTCATTGTTTCGAATGCATGAAATAGATCACCCGAACTCACATAATCACAAGCATTTAATTATGGAGAAGCTAAAGTGTGTATAAACCATTCAACATCTAATACTAGTGTTTTAGAATCAAAATTAGCATGGATAAAATAAAATAACAAGAGAAATATTCCGGAAAAGACATCACCCAATTCTTGAATTTAAATCTTGAGATCTTGAATCTTCAATTTCAAAAATCCCACGTTGTGCCTTCTTTTTCCTCTTTTTTGCCTCTTTTTCTCTCTCAAATTGCGTCTCCCTCGTTATTGGGCAGTTTTCGGGTTATATACATGACCTAAATCCTGTTTCCATAAGAGTTAGAGTTAAAATAGGAAACCCAAAATTTTGCCATATTTTCCTTCTATGCGACCGCATAGAAGTAATGTATGTGATGCATGTGGTCGCATAGAGGACTTGAAGTGAGTGCTGGAATTCCCTGTAGCCCTTTATGTGATCGCATCCACTTAACACTATGCGACCACATAGTGTTAACTATTTCCAAGTCATGGTAGGTTGGTCCTTGAACTCCATTTATGCACTTCTCGACCTCTTTTCCCATTTTTCTCCGTCCAATGCCTAATTTCCATGCTCAGTTTGATCTCACCATCTTTAGGTCTTCCATTTCTCCTCCGTATCATCTTCTGGCTATTTGCATCTTAGTCCATGAACTTTAGTTTTCCTTCATTTTAGTCCTTTTTCTCCATTTTTCTTCCAATTCCCAATGCAATCATCATTATTGTCCTGCAAACACAAATTACCTAGAATTAAGCTATAACACAATGTATTTCCAACAATAATTCATGTTTTGTGACCGAAATATGTGTAAAATGTACTTATCACAAACCTACATAAGAGTTTTAATTTAGTCGTCTTGTTGGAATTGAGCATGTAAACATCAATTTTTGTCCACATTCGCCTTTCTTTTTTTTTTTTCTATAATTTTTTTTTAACATAAAATGAACTTGTTTGTTTAGCATATGATTTGTAACATATTAACACTAGTTGGGTATTTAGTTAGCACCCATCAACGGCGCACATCACATATCCACTATGGTGATTTAGGATATATCATGTCAATTAAATACAAAGTTAATGATAATCTATACGTATATCCTCTACCATGTGAAATAAAAGATTTATTAGGTCCCCCGGGGCACATCCCAACTGGCAAAGGACGGGGCTCTTAGTTGCTGGCAGTTCAGAGATCGCGAGTTTGATTCATGGGGCTCTTGGAAGGCAGGCTCTCTCTTGGAAGGCAGGAGTTCTCCTGGAAGGCAAGGTGCAACAAGTGTTGACTCGCTCGGCACTTTGATAGATCAGTGTGGGAGCTCTTGGACCCTTACTAGTTGGAGCATATCTCGCGATTTACCTGGTCTGCATCTTGAGGGGCCGAGGCGTAGACCCCCAGGATTAGTCGTCGAAGGTGTATACCTAGGTATAAAAAAAAAAGATTTATTAGTTATCAACTTTACATTATAATGCAAAGTCCGAAATTCTAGCTAAATTTAATTCGAAAAGGTAATAGTTATCAATTTATTTAATCTCACATAAAATAGGAGCTCAAAATCAAATCAGCACATATTTTTACATGGTAAAAACAGTATATAGCAATTATATGCGCATACGCAATAATAATAAATTGNCGAAAAGGTAATAGTTATCAATTTATTTAATCTCACATAAAATAGGAGCTCAAAATCAAATCAGCACATATTTTTACATGGTAAAAACAGTATATAGCAATTATATGCGCATACGCAATAATAATAAATTGTAACTAATTCTCACCTTAATTTTTATGGAAAGTAGAACAAGCTCTACATTCATTTCAACGTGGATTTCCCCAAATCTCTAACTCCAGAGCGAGTAAAGTCCTTGAGTCAGTCCTACCTCAAAGCTGTCTCTGCTCAGATAAGGAACTAGTTGCAGGAGTTCATGGAAATGACAATGTAAGATGTTAACATGGAGGAGGCGATGAAAATGAAGGAAGCTTAGCGTCAAGAGGCACATGCAGAGATGCATGTTGGCCCATAGGGTGCAATGTGCTTAGCAGTGATGATGGCTAAGAGTCGACATATAATGTTCCTGGTTGCCCGCCTACCGCGGAGGCCCTTCTTTATGGGCTTCTCCAGCTGCAGAAGAAGATTAACAGGTGCAAGGATTTCCTCCATTGGTGGACCAAGTGAAGACAGTTACTGCTTTTGGTTGCATGTTTATGGGAAATAACTTACGCTATGATAGTTTGGCCATGGCCTCCCAAATAATTCAGACTATTACGTGCATGAACTTGTTTATGTTCTTGTATTTTAACAGCTAGTGTTGTCACTGGATTCTACTTGTTGATTTTGTATTTTGAGGGTGAATTTATTGAGAATTATATATATTTGGGTTCCATTTGTTTCATTGTTTCAATTGGTTTCTTGAAAAGTAACGTACTTGTGAAGAAAAGAAAAGTTACGCTACATGTACATCTGTAAGTAGTGATGGACCCGCACAAAAGTTCAGCTCGGGTGGACGTTGACCATTCACCATCGATAATCAGCGATCGTAAGAATGAGGTCATTTATTAATATTTAATTAAATAAAAGTAAAAAAAGCTAATACCACAACTGATATTTAATTACAAAATCGTCACACCAGAAGAAAGATATTCTAGAAGAGCTCAAAAAAAGGGATAGTCTTGGAATGAATAACGTCTTCATTGTCATCCTCACTCTCTCCATCACCACATTTCCTTCTTTAAAAGAAACCCTCCACACTCTTCATTCAAACTCAATACTTCACACAACTTCCCTAATTCTCCTAATTCCTAGATTCTCATCTTTGTCAACAAAATTCTTATAAGAAATCACAATGTCTATCTCAAAATCTTCAAGCAACCCCTTCAATCTCTTTGAACCTATTCTTACATAAACATGTTTGCATTATTACAACGTATCCCTTTATGTTTATCAACTGAAAGAAGAGGCAAAAAAAAAGAGCTAGGAAAGCTTACCTGTAGGCTACCAGGTAGCAAGCAGCGGCGGCAACCTACAACACAGGAAGTCAGCAACCAGCAGGCAGTGGCGTCACCAACAGTAGAGCAGGGAGAGGAACTGCGAAGGTGAAGGAGTGAACTGTGAAGGGAAGGGTTTGGACTGATGAATATTTTATTGGGCCTAATTTTTAAGAAAATGCCCAACTATCTCAGCCCAAAATAAATGGGCCAAAACAAAATAAAACGGCCCACCTGACCTGAAATAGTGGTCTTCTTCCTGTCTTCTCTCTTCTCTCTGCAACACAGGACTGCAACAGTGACCTAACGGCACCGGCGATATTGAAGACTCCGGTGGATCCAGCATGGGCGCCCTCCCACCGGGTGCTGGGTCCGCCCCTGTCTGTGAGTTTTCACTATTTTGACAAGAAATAATGATATGTAGCAAATGCTATGTAGTAGTCCAATGGGTATTAGTCAATGTGGATAGAAGGTTGATATTAGTGAACGTTTGCACAATACCAAAGAGTTGGGCTTTTATTTTTCATCTGATGCCTTCTTAAACACCCTTTACATTTTGAAACTTAAAACTGACTGCTGTCCCTAAATAGTTCCGCGTACTATCACTTATTTTTATGCAGAAATTGATTATTTTCCAATGAAGTTCCTTTAATTACCTTATAGTCATATGGATAGAAAATTGTTTTAATGAGAATGTCCTTCCGTCTACGTATCATATGTAACATAAGAGGAGACATACAAGACACACAATGTAATATGCACATTCCCTTCTTTAATTCTGTAGGTTCTTTAAATATAACATATATTTATTTTCACTTGCTAACGTATATATATCCATTGAGTTGAATGATAATTGCATTTTGAGTTTGGGAAAAAAAATTTAAATCAATTGTGACAAGTTACCGGAATAAAATAAAATATTGTTAGAGCACTGAACCAACACTGAACCAATCTATTATTAAAACTCTACATATGTCAGACCTTTATTTCGATAAAGAGTGTAGTCTCTTCTTTTTTTGATAAACTTTTGAGTGAATGCGCGAAAGCACTAAAATTGTCATTAATGGTCCAAATGTGTAAAATATTGTCCCTAATGTGGTCATAGTGTTATTTGTCCCAAAGTGAAAAGGTTTTAGTGCAGTCTTGGTGCAGTTTTTCATTTCATCCTCCTTCGTATTAAGAAGTTATAAATCTTAGAACATACTCTCTTAAGAATGGAACTACTTTTGTCTTAGCATACTAAGTTTCGCAATATTGAAGTTTGACTTAGCCTATGGACAAACAATGGGCTTAAAGTCACCATAAATTATTACTTCAAAAGTATGTACAACATAAAGAATTTGGTAAGAGAATTAGTACAATTATTAATAAGGTCAACAAATAACTGTAAAACTACAGGAATTTGGGACGAAGAACTTACAATACAATTTAGTAACTAAAGGAACAACAAATATATTCATTTAGCCCCAATTTTGGTTATTTAAAACGGTTTATTAAAATCAAAATCAAAATCAACAATTCATTTTAAACAAATATTTTCATAGGATCCTAAATTTCAACTTTCAACCATAGATTTCATCAAATTTTATCAAAATCTACTAAAATTTTAATTTTAGTAACTAGTACACTGAAATTCACCTGAAATTTTGCCAAACGCATTTCATGATAATAAAATTCTATCCACAAGAACAACACATAATATTATTATGTAACTATTTTTATACAAGATTTTATCTTCAAACTGAATTTTGTCATAGAGACTACAAAGATGAAGAATTCAATATTGACCGGCAAATACGGAAAATTTTAGAAATAAATATGTCGTATGACAAATAGTGCATGCAATAAAATATACACTGAAGGTTATATCCTTTAATTAGCATTCAACTCTAACTAACCACATTAAAGTGACACTGTCAATGACTAAGAACTTCCGGGGCGATAGTACACAAGTATCTGAAGAAAGATGAAATAGCTAATAAAGGGAAAAAAGTGGTAATTGAAGACAATACAATAAAGGACCTCTAGATAAAGGGTAATTAGCACGTAACATCCCTACTTTTTATGGAAAACGTCGTTATCTTTTATTTTATTTTTGGCATTTTCACCCTTATTTTCATATTTTATTACGCAAAATGTCATTTTCATCCATTGTGTTAATTAAAAATTGTGAAATGACAAATATACATTTCTCTTTAAATAAAAATTTGTGAAATGATGAATATACGCTCCTATTTAAATAAAAAGTTAAAGAATTAATTGTAACCATAGTTCCAATTTTTTTTTAAAAGTGAAAACAAGTAATTGTGCAAACCACAATTTCTATCAATTTTTATCCAATTTCTTATTAAAAAGTTGCGAAATAACGAATATAACCTCCTATTTAAATAAAAAGCTAAATAATTAATTGTAGTTATAGTCCCATTTTTTTTTTTAAATACAAACAAGTCCCCAATAAATTATTTAAAAAATTTAATTTTTAAAAAAAAGTGTAAACGAGTCCCAATAAAATTTATTTAAAAATTTAAAAAAACATAAAAAATTTTAAAGTGCAAATGAGTCCCAAATAAATTATTAAAGAATTAGAAATTAAAAAAATATATATTTTATTTAAATAGGAGGGTATATTCATTATTTCACAGTTCTTTATTGAAAAATTAGATGAAAATGATAGTTTGCACAATCAAATGTGTAATTAAGGGTGTGAATATCAAGAAAATGAAAGATATAAACGTTTTTTTTTTTGCAATAACGGTAAAATATATGAATATTATGTACTAATTACATATTCAATAATTTATTTGTAATTTATTTGCACTTTTTAAAAAAATTTGGGACTGTGATTGCAATTAGTTTTTTTTTCTGTTTGTTTATTTTATATAAAATGAATGTTATATTCATCATTTTATAATTTTTGATGGAGAAAATAGGTAAAAATGACATTTTACCTAATAAAAGGTAAAAATAAGGGTGAAAATATCAAAAAATGAAAGATATGGACGTTTTCCACAATAACAATGAAAGGTGGGACGTTATGTGCTAATTACCCCTAAATAAACTACACCCCCTTTAAACTCAAATGATGAAAATTTGTAACCGATAGGTAGCTGTGCATCGTTTTTCAACCTATGTCTGTCAACCTTTTTACGAGGCCATGCTAATCTTTGCATGGTCGTTTCTTCAGGCTGCTAACAGTGATCTCTTAGCTAAACATGTTTGGATGGTAATTTGACATGACCTTAAAAAAAAAAATCACTTTCCTATGTTAATTCAATGTTTTGATACCTCCAAACACAAGCCTTAAACAGTATCATATTGCATTATGGGTGGTAACTCTTGATAGCATGCCAAGTGGGAGGCCACAGGACTTCTCCTCTGAGCGCCATGAACAGTTTTAGTATCTTATATTGTCTTCATATCGTAGATATGAAAGTTTTAACTTGATTATTAAGTGGTACAGAAAATTTATTTTAAACCTCATTCCAATTTCACCATTCTTGAAAACAGTAAGTTTCTATATATAGAGTGTCTGTACAATTTATAAATTTAACAATTCCAAATTGAAATAAATATGCTAGTAAAGTGACAATTCAATACGATCAAACTTTTGGCGAGACCCTTTATTGACTAAAAATAGCGAGCAATTTTATAAAAATTCAAGAACATTTAATTGAAAAAATAAATCATGATTTTACCACGTAACTAATGTCGTTAAGACCCCAAAACAGTTGCACTTAAAGTTATACGACTCTATGGGAGATATTCTGGTTAAATTTTCCAAAAAATTTTGGGAAGAAAAATAAGTAATATAATTGAAATATAACTTACTTGACCCCTCCCACCAAAGGAACTGAGAAAGAGGCAACGAACCTAGAAATATGCCCTATGCTAAAGTAAGACATTATTGCAGCTTTTACCAATTCCATGGCCAGCATACCAGTGAATGCAGAGATGCTCAACAAGCAGCAAAGCGGAACAATTTCTGCGAACTTGGGAAAGATAATCGCCCCTACAAGGGAATCCGTCTCTGCCAAGGCTGACTAGCAGCCTACGTAAGGTGACCTCCTAGAAATCATTCTCCTCATCATAGGAGAGAAGATGATAGAGAGAAGCCCAAAAATTGACGTAGGCAAAGGAGGGACCACTTGTTGATGTGGACTACGTACCTATATGAGAAATAGAAACAATTGTTGGAGGCCCATATGTTGGAAGTGAGCCCTAGAATGCACAAAGAAACTACGTTGACAGGCCAATGATCCTCCTATGGATAGCTATATTGTCAATAATAACCCTCACATGTCAAAAAATGTACCACCCATCAACTTCACTAAAAACGATGTGGCAGGTCTGCACTACCTCCACTATGATGCCTTAGTGATGAAAGCTGTAATAGTTCGTAATGGAATTATGCGAATGTTGGTGACAATGGGAGCTCAATCAACATCCTATTTGGTTCTACCTATGATAAAATGCTAGTGGACCATGAGTTGACTTCAATGGATTCACAGGAGATATCATCATCCTAAGAGGAAAAATCACTCTTGCGATTGAGATTGGATAGGCTCGCCATTTCATGGAACTTTACGTAATACTTTTTGTAATAGACAACAGGTTCGCTTACCATGGAGTCTTGGGTAGACCTACATTGAAGGAGCTATGGGCCGTTACTTCCACCTATCACCTATGTATGAAGTCCCTACAGAATACGGTATTGCAACTGTTAATGGTGATCATATGACGTCTCGAAAGTGTTATCTCAACTCCTTAAGAAAAGCTGAGCCCCGTAGTTTTAACATGGTATTAGACATCGAAATGCTCCATGTAACTGAAGAAGGTCTGACCTTTAAACAAAAAGAAGACGTCGACATGGCAGATGCTTCTGAAGAATGGGGCACCTCCGATGAACTAGATCATCGTATTGTTCATCAGGAGCCATATACGGTTCCAATGAAAAAATTCTAGAGCTTCTAGGTAGACCCACAAAATCCCACCAAAGTACTACAAGTGGAATGGATCTACCATCCGAGGAGAAGTTGAAACTCTAGAATTTCTTACGCAAGAACTTCGACATCTTTGCTTGAAGGTATGAAGAAAAGGCTAGTATTGACCTAAGTGCAAGCTACCACCACTTGAAATTTGATCATAAGTATGTTCAAGAAAAGAGCCCTGAACCCTAAGAGGTATAAGGCCTTGAAGGAAGAAGTGGAAAAAATTGATAATGGCTTTATTAGAAAGACCACATATTCTAAGTGGATTTTCAGTCCAATTCTGGTAAAGAAATACAATGGCAAATGGAAAGCCTACATAGATTTTTCCAACCTCAACCTAGCTTGCCCAAAGGATAACTTCTCTCTTTCAAGAATAGATCAGCTTTTAAATTCCATCGCGGGACAAGAGCTGTCGAGTTTCATGGATGCTTAGTCAAGCTATAATCAGATCCCTATGTATCCCACATATGAGGAAAATATCTCTTTCATCACTAATAGAAGTCTCTACTATTATAAGGTGATGTCATTCGGGTTGAAAAATGCTGGAGCCACCTACTAAAGATTTGTCAACAAAATGTTTGTTGTTTTCACTGCACAAATATGTATGTCTATATAGATAACATGCTGGTGAAGAACCTTCAAGTGAAAGACCACGTTAAGGACCTAGAGGCTACTTTTCATACTTTGAAGAGGTACAGGATGAGGTTGAACCCCCTTAAGTGCACATTTGGTGTCTCCTCCAACAAGTTCCTAGGCTATATGGTCAACCAAAGATGTATTGAAACTAAATCTTAAAATATCAAGGTCTTAATAGAGATGAGATCCGCTAAAAACCTAAAGAGGTACAGAATCTCATCGGACAAGTGCCAGTCCTGTGTTGCTTTGTCTCTCGAGTCACTGATAGATGTCTTCCATTGTTTAAAGTCCTTAAAGGAATAAAGAAGTTCTAATACATGAAGGAATGTGAAGAGGCATTCCATGAGCTGGAAAAACACTTTGGAAAACCCTTATCCTCTCCAAACCGAGGGCTAGTAAGCCTTTGTTGCTTTATTTGACTGTATCCAAACATGCTATCTGCTAGATTTTTTTAAGAGAAGAAGACAATTATCAACCGTCTATCTATTATGTGAGCAAAGCCTTCCAACAATCTTAGACTAGTTATATAGATATAGGAAGCTCGCCATCTTCCTCATCATCGCTTCTAGAAGTTAAGACTGTATTTTCAAGCCCATAACATCCATATGCTAACTAGCTTTCCGTTTAAACATGTGATTTAGAAGCGTGGCCTTTTTGGGAGGTTTGACATCATCTACAAACCAAGAACTTACATCAACCTTACAAACTTTATAGCGAAATTCACCAATGTCCCTAAAGTAGAGGTGGCAATAGAACTCGTAGAGCCCTTAACATAGAGCCTATTTGTCTATGGCTCTTCTTTAGAAGCCTACTCTAGAGCAAGAGTGGTCATGTTAAGTCCAAAAGGCCATAATCTTAATTGTATAGTGAGGTTCGGTTTTAAAGCATCTAAAAATGTTGTTGAATCTAAGGCACTCCTTGTCGACCTAAGATTGGCTAAAGATATGCACGTAAAAAGCTTTTTATCAACAATGATTCCCAGTTAGTCGTAAGCCAAGTAAATGATAACTTTACCGCAAGAGATAAAAACATGGCGCATACCTCAAACGGGTCATGGATCTTCTTCATCACTTCAAAAGTTTGAGTTGTCGCAAATTACACACCTCAAAAATTCCCATGCCGATGCTCTATGTAAATTTGCCAGTAGTAAGGATTTCGAGTTGCTCAAGATTGTTCCAATTGAGCACATTGCCAAACTCTCTATTTCAAGGAGAGAAAAAATTATGTGGATCGTAGGCACCTCAGCATGGATGCAACCAATTATTGCATTTCTCGAGGATCAGGTCCTGCCTAAGAATATGGATGAAGCCTAAAAACTCAGAAGTAGAGTTACACACTTTGTTCTTGAGGATGATGTGCTATACAAAAGAGGCTTTTCCTAACCTCTCCTCAGATGTAGCGGAGGTGAAGAAGCCGCATATGTTCTTAGGGAAATTCATGAAGAAATATATGTTAATTGCTCTAGAAGATCTGCACTTGCACAATAGGTGCTTAGACAAGGATAATATTGGCCTATTTTTATAAAGGATACAATTTAATTTGTGCAAAAAATGTAATAAGTGCCAACATTTCTCAAATACATAGAGGCAACCACCAGGAGTTTACAATTGTTTCTAGCCCTTTAACCATTCGCTAAATGGAGATTTGACCTTATTGGTCTATGCCCAAATGGAGAGGCAATGCCGGTTATGCTATTGTCACCATTAATTATTTTATTAAGTGGATAGAGGTTGGACCTTTGATTAAAATCACAGAAGCAAACATCTCCAAATTTCTTTGGAAGCATATCATATACTGGTTTGATATTTCCCACTCGAATATGTCAATCGATGGGTGTAGTTCGACAATAAAGTAGTCAAGAACCTATGTAAGGGATCTAGGTATCAAAAAGTACTTCTCAATACCTCACCATCCTCAGGTGAAGGGCCAAGTCAAAGTCGTTAACAAAACCCTCAAGTATACCTTGAAAATGAAGCTTGATGCCTCCAAAGGAACATGGGTTGACAAGTTCCCTTAAGTGTTGTAGGCTATATACGCCACGATTTGAACTTCCACTGGAGAAACACCTTTCTCTGTGGCCCATGGATATGAAGCTATGAGTCTAATAGAAGTAGAGTTATCCTTACCTCGCTGCATAAACTTCAATGAGATATATTACGACAAGTTGATGAGGTATAAGCTCGACTTACTTGAAGAAATGAAAGATGAATAACAAGTCAAGGTCGCTTAATATTAATGTAAAATGAGGCAATCTTGCCTGAGGAAGTTTTTCTTGCCTCTAAAGAGCTAGGCATAAACACATTAGACACCAATTGGGAAGGTCCCTGTCGTATCAAAAAGGAGCTACGACCTAACACCTATAAAATTGAAGACCTGAAGGGGAAAGTACGGCCCCATCCATGGAATATTGAGCACCTGAGGATATATTACCAATGAGCAAAGCTCATCACTTCAGCTGGATGATCTTTCCCAACTCTTGTAAATATACTTTGTTCAATGTAATAAATTTCAATACCAAGTATTTTCACTTCTCCAGAATGCCTTCAATTGATAGACCATCCACCATTGGGGGCACCCTTGACAGGGCTTGTTTGTCCCACTCAAGGATGTCGACTTCGATAGGTCATGTCCGAACTCCCTTAAAGGGGTCACCACAAGTTCTTTCGAAGATGATGCATTCCATAGGTGAACCATCTACTATAGATGAAGCATTTAATGGGGGCACGTCTGACCCATTCAAGGATGTCTACTTAAGCAGGAGATGTGCGAACACCCCCAAGTAGGTCATCTCAAGTTTCTTCAAAGATGATGCCTTCCATAGGTGAACCATCCAACCTGAAGTAAGCCCTTTATGAGACACATCTACTTCATGCAAGGATGTCCATTTTGACATGGAGGTATAAACATTCCTAAAGAAATTACCTAGAATTTCTTCAAAGAAGATGCCTTCCATGGACGAACCATCCACCATGGAGGAATCCCTTAATGGGACACGTCTATCACATACCAGGATATCCATTTCTACAGAAGAGGTGAAAACATCCCCAAATGGGTCACCTCGAGTTCCTTTGAAGATGATGTCTTCCATGGATAAACTACTCACCATAGAGGAATCTCTAAATAAGGCACGTCAACATCTTGTAAGGATGATCGTTTCAGGAAAAAAGTGCGAGACACCCCCACAGGGTCACCTCTAATTTCTCGAAGATTTTTTGATTACTAATATGTCAAACTTATCTAAGATATCAACGTGACCAAGTTATTAAAGTTAGCCGCATCCGAAGTGATAACATGTGTTTGACCTAAGTCAGCCTAGGTAAACCTTAATGGTCATATGACATGCCAGCATATTGTTACAATTAAAACTTCTACAATGAAATTTTGAAGTAACTTAATTATTTTTAAGTTAGACATCCATTTAAGGTCAGTTCATTGATAAAGATAGATATAACTCAATCATAAAGGATGAGCATGCAAAAAACGCATCAAGTAAAGTAGAGTCATCAACAATTGCAAAACAAATTTTATTAATTAAAAACAGGTTCAATGAAAGGAGGCCAAAAGCCTTTACAAAACAAATTAAAAAAAACTATGGTCCTAATAGTCTGTAAGAACTACATCTTCTACAGTGACCAAGGTATTATGGGCCCCGCCTCTATAGCCCTCTCATTTGAGTGGCCCATCCCAGTGCTCAAAGCTTCATTGGCTACTTCCTGTTGCATATTAGGTCAACCTCCAGTAGGTCCACCAAACTCTTCGAAAGGATAGTAATATCCACATCTGGATGGACCTCCTTCAGTCGACCTATCATCTATTTGGCACTTTATGAGGCCTAATAATTAGCGAAGTCGTCATAGTATAGTATGGAGTTTCATTGAAGTGATGAATAAAATTGTTAAATGACGATGCTAACTCTCATCACTTTGGCCTTCAATGATTTGATTTCTTATTGTTTAGTCTTATTTAGTAGCTTTAGCTCCTTTTTCTGCTTGTTTGCCTCTACCAAGGCCTCGGAGGCAATCCTGTGATGTTCACTAGATTGATCTATTCTTTAAGTCTGACTCGCCACTTCAAATTCAGCCTCATGGAGTTCGTAAGTTTTGTTCCAGGGGTTTTGGATTAGGCCCTCTTTGTCTCCAAGGCCTTATTGGGAGCGAGGAGATCTTCAATCTCAAAGGCGGATACGTGATCATACCATTCCTTGCTCTAGTATTTATGATGGGCAATGGCAGCTAAGACAGTTTCAAAAACTAGCATCTCAAAAACTACTTCAGATAGCTCTTCATCTTTACACTTTAAGAAGCCCACGACCCTTTTTCCCCAAGAAGGAAAGATGGTAGATTTTTTCAATCATGAGGGAGAAAGAGGTGGATTTCATGCTATCTATGGCACATCAGCCAAATGAGGTAGATGTGGTTTTGTCTTGATAATGACCTCAGTTGGGATCGAAGTAGGAGGTGGAGATGGTGGTTTCTTAGCCACGGTAGTACTAGTTGACGAAGCCACAGATGGGCAATTTCTTATTCAGAGGAAGGACTTTCTCTACTTGCCCATCTTCGTCCGCTAAAACCCTCATACGACCACATGACAGGTGTATTTTATCTGTTTATCCAGGCTTTAAAATATTGACATTTTGTTGCTCTTTTCATAAATTATAGTATAATCTTGTGTACATTTCATTTATTAGGAGAAACTCGATGATTGGACTTGAAATTAGAAGAAAAGAGCAAAGAACGACAAAAAAGGTGAAGTCCAAAGTTTGAGGATCAAATTGCAAATATCTAATAGTTGATTCTAACCACAAGGTAATACTTGAAGATTTCTAGGAGTCAATTGGATGCAATCAAAAGTCAAAAAAGAATGAAATGTGATCAAAGTATTATCACAAAATAATTTCCAATAGCACAAGTTATATTCCAGATTTTCATTCAAAGATTGAGACATATTTTTGACATAATAAACGTTCAACTTGGAAAAAAACATATATTTCTAGGAAAGTTGTATCCCTTTGATTTAGATTTGAAACACACTTTGAATTGCCTCAATATGTTATATGAAGAGAAAGTTATGACAAAAAATACGAACGGCCATGTAGAGACAAAAACATGTGCTCTCGAAGACAACTTTCCTTATTCGATTGGAACTTTTTTGGAAACCTATTTGGACATGAGTTTCAACCAATTTTTAACTTCGATAAATACCCAACAAAAGAATACATTAGAGACACCTCTCATATACATCTTATACACCCAAATTTATCAATTAACATCATCAAAGAGAGGCTAGTTCACTGTTCTCGTGAGAATTAAAGGTTAATTACAAGTTTTAAGAAATTGGAGTTTCAACCTTGATTTATGGAGAGACAACATGAAGATATATTAGAGATTCATCAAGAAACTATTGAAGAGATTCAAGATTTCAAGATTAATCATCTTTTCCTTCATCAATCTAAAATCCGATTTATGTTCATCCAATTAAACACGTTTTCTTGTAATTTTGTAATTACTAAGACATTAGTGAACCGTTATTATTATGTTTAAATATCAATTCGATAATTGGATGCTCAATATGTGTTTATACTTGGGTGATTGTTATACGATTTAATGACATTAATTGCAAATTTTATTGATTTTCAGAGAAACAATAAGATAAATAACACTTTATAACAATTATTATAGAGTCCGATAGGGGATAGAGATATAATGCTGAATTTTATAGATGTTCTAGAATTTTTAATGCATGCTTTCATATTCGCATCTTTTATAAAGATATAAGAAGGTCATATGAGATGA
This sequence comes from Fraxinus cuspidata, assembly GCA_903798385.1. Classification (NCBI taxonomy): domain Eukaryota; kingdom Viridiplantae; phylum Streptophyta; class Magnoliopsida; order Lamiales; family Oleaceae; genus Fraxinus; species Fraxinus cuspidata. The sequence goes on from CAIGRP010003450.1 coordinate 26,900, forward strand.
TAGATTTAATTGACACCAAGAGATGCTTTTAATTAACTTAAGAACATTGATCAACAAAAATGTACACATATGTCATGTTATTGATGTGCATTGAAACAAATTAATTAGGAGGATTCAATGACTTGGTAATATCATATCGAAATTTATAAAAGCTCCATAAATTGCTCACTAGAATCATTAGTTTAAATTACTTGATCACTAATTGGATTAACTCTAAATTTTATTGATTTTGAGAGAAACAATAGGATAAATAACACTTTACAACAATTATTGTAGAGCTCGATAGGGGATAGAGATATAATACTAAGTTTTGTATGAATTTTATAGATGTTCTAGCATTTTTAGTGCTTGCTTTCATATTCACATCTTTCATAGAGCTATAAGAAGGTTGTATGAGATGATAGATTTAATTCACATCAAGAAATACTTTTAATTAACTTAGGAACATCGATCAACAAGAATGTGCAAATATGTCATGTTATTGATTTGCATTGAAACAAATTAATTAGGAGGATTCAAGGTCTTGGTAATATCACATCGAGATTTACAAAAGCTCCATAAATTGCTCACTAGAATCATTAGTTTAATTAGTTAAATTAGCATAAACTCTTCAAACACAATTTGCTATTCGATTAGGTCCTCATGGGAATGATACTTTATTCATCACTTTATTACTTGTTCGTGATACCATACAGTTACGAGAAATCAAACGATTAAGTTTTTGGCAATGTTGCCAGGACTATTGTATTTAATTAGTTTTAAATTATTTTAGATTTAATATAAATTTTTATTACTTTATTAGTTTAATCTTATATTAGAAAAAATTATAGTGTTTTTCCTTTTTTTTTCAGGATCTTCTATGCAAAGTTCGAGGCACGGTGGTAGAAAGCAGATCAATTGTAGCTTATCTAGTATTTGGACAAGCTAATTTCTATTTAAGAATGACCTTGATTAGCTTGTTCCAGCATGCACTGCAATTCTTTGGAAAAGCTACTGAAAATCCAAATGTGCACATCTCGAGATTTTTGGATATGTTCGCATCAATTGAATATTCGGGAGTTTCTAGTGATGCAATTCGATTGAGACTCTTTCCTTACACCTTGAGAGATTCAACTAGGGAATGGTTAGACACATTTTCCTTATAGCATCAATACCTGGGATAGTCTAAGCTAGAAATTCTTGAACAAATACTTCCCACCAAAGAGGATTTTCGGTTGAGTGATGAAATCACTACTTTCTCTCAACTTAATTTGGAGTGCTACTACAAGGCATAGGAAAGATACAAAGGTCCGCCATGACAATGTCCACAACATGGCCTGCATAAATGGCTCCAAGTTCAGTACTTTTACATTGGGCTAAATTCCACTAGTATGGCTAATGTTGACTCTGCTTGTGATGGGTGAATTATAAAGAAGATTGCAGATCATGTTTATCAGGTAATGAATTATCTAGCATACACTAGTGTATTATGGCCGACTAAGAGATCAGATGGAAAGAATGCTGCAAGGATGCATAAGGCTGACACATTGACAGCTATTTCAACATAGCTAGTAGCACTAACTAAAAAGGTCGATGGCTGGACAACTAATCAAATAATGAATCCAATTCAAGCAACTGGGCCGAGATGCAACCATTGTGGAGTAAATCATGAAATTGTGGATTCTGATGTGGGTAGTCCATTTATACAACCAGTTGATGATATGAATTACATGTAAAACTATCACAGGCAATAAAACAAACTCCATCTCAATACATACAGTCCAAGTTGAAAAAATCATCAGTAATTCTCATAGTGCAATAATCAATCGTCTCAAGGTTTACCACATCAGAATGTACCACTAGGTTTTCAGAAACCAGAAAAGAAGCCTTCATGGAAAGCATTGAGCAAAAAGATAGCATCATCAACTGAAGCATTGACCAAAATGGAAACATCATCAAACGAAGCATCAACCAAAATAGCTGAAGCATCAACCAAATTTGGGCAACAAATTGAGAAATTTCAGATTCAAGGGATTGTTATACCGAACTTGGAAAATCAACTGAGATAAGTTACCAGAGCAATTCCAAAGAGATAATGAGGGACCATGCCAAGTGATACTAAGACAAATCCCAAACAACATGTAATGGCAATAAATGTTGTGAAATATGAGGTCGGCACTCCAACAATCAAAATTTCTCCAGGTACATGAGAGCATGTGCCACATATCCCATTCTTTTAAAGGATTCGAAAAATTTATGAAGGGAAAACAATTCAGGCAATTACTACATCCAGCGGAATGCAACTTTGAGAAATCACAAGTAAGAGACGAGCGGTAGTGAATGAGAAGTTACCTTCCATGGTGAGGAGCACGTGGATTAGTATAAACAATCAACAAAAATAATTTCAGACCAGAATTTAAATAGTCGACACGTTAAGGCAACCATTCTTATTGAAACTGGTTTACCTCAAGTCCCATTTCCTTAGAAATTGCAGAAATGGAAGCTCGAAGAATAGTTTGCAAAGTTCTTGTGCATATTTAGAAAGTTTCATGTTAACATCTTGTTACTTGGAGCCATATCGCAAATACCGAGTTATGCAAAATTTTTAAAGGAGATTTGTCATAGAAGAGAGAGCTCACTGAATTTGAGATCATCAAGCTAAATGAGGAGTGTAGTACCATCTTGCAAAATATATTACCTTCTAAACTAAAAGATCCAGGGAGTCTCAAAATACCTTGCTCAATACGAAATGATTTTACTGTCAATTGTTTATGTGATTTAGGAACAAGTATAAATTCAATGCATTTTTAGTCTACAACTATATCTCTTCAATTGGTAGATAGATCAATTAAATACCCTTGAGGAGTGGCTAAGAACATGCTTATTAAAGTGGGCAAGTTCATATTCCAGTATACTTCGTTATCTTAGACATAGAAGAACCATGGGATGCATCATTACTAATCTTGGGACGATCTTTCCTATCAACAAGTTGGGCTATCATGGACTTTGAAGCAGGCAAACTGACCTTAAGGGTAGATGATGAGCAAGAAAAATTCAAAAGCTATATAACTGTCAAAAAATCATCCTACAAAGAGAATAGTAGAAAGGTTAAAGAGGAACAAGTGAAAAGTATTTTAAGTGCCAACATAAAAAAGGAGTTGGTGGAACAATTGGGAACTTATATGATAAAAAAGGAGCTCTTCAAGCATGGAGAATAAAAAAATGGGTTGGCAACATTGAACATTGTGATCAAAGTTTAGCCGGTAAAGCCTACTTTGAACTACCATAATTAACACCTCTATAAAGTTTAGTTGAAGACTTTAAATTAAGTGCTTATTGGGAGATACCCATTTTTGTTACCCTTTTATTTATTATGCTTTATGTAGTTGCATTACATGTAGTTATTAGGTTGCATTATTTTTAGTCATGTTTTTGTTTCAATAAAATGACCATTATATTTATATTTAGCCTAGAAAAAGAAAATAATTTATTTGAGTAAAAAATAGCAAAAAAAAACAAAAAAAACAAAAAAAAAAAAAAGCATGTAGCAAGCTTTTGAAGGTTCCAAGGACATTTCAAAAAAATCTAGTTATCATATATGCCACATTTTATATTGATTGGTAGCTTAACAAGCAAAAGATTGGAATAAATTGATTAAACAAGCTTCAAATACTAGATAGAAAATTCGGGGAGTATCTTCTTTCTTTCTTCCATGTCCCTTATATTGTTAGATTGTACTTTAAAACATTGAGGACAATGTTTTACTTTAAGTTTGGAGGTAGAAAAATATTGAGTTTTAGTTTTATTATTTATGTTTGATTGTGTGCTTATTGCTTTATATGAGAAAATATTTGAATTTATTTAAAAAGAAGTTCAAAAAGATTTTCTTATTTATTGTGTGCTTGTATGGGTTAGATCGTCAGTCGACAATGATAAATATATTTGGAATTATATGTTGATTTATGAACTATGAATATGTTACATGTTTAGGTTAATTGATTTTTATAGATGTAAAACTAGATATCATTTGCCACATGAATTAAGTATAGTATTACAAAGCAATGAGTTGATTCCTATGCTTAATAGACTGAAGTAGTAGATCCTTAGACCAAATTTAGTAAAGCTTGGGGGGTGAATGAGCTGTTGTAGGAATATAATGATATGAATGGCGATTCCATGTGGGTAAATTCTTGTGTGGATTATCTAAGGCTTGCAAGATAAAAATCAGGTGAAAAATCACAAGTTAAGGGTTTATTTTTTTAGAATGATTGTCTAACAAGGGGTATTACACTAATCATTGCATAAAAAATGAGCTAACTCATTGTGAAACATTTCTTTGTAACCCTTTTGACTTAAGTGATTAAGTATGCAATGGTATTTAACACTGGTGTCATAAGGTCTTCTGACTTGGGAGTCATCAGCAAAAAGCTCATTACAAGAGTCATTTAAAAAGAATAACGGAGAGTAGTCCGACATAAAATAAGTAAACGTGGAAAAAAAAAGCAAATCTGAAAAAAAAAAAAAAACGGGTGCATAAAACAGAAGATGCACAACATGTCTTGGTTATGCACAAACACTTATTTGAGAGAATTATATCTTTGACAAGGAATTATTAGCCTATTGAGTCTTGGAGGGTAAAGCAAATAGAATTTGGAGAGTACTTATTTGTTGAAATATTGACTTATAATTAGTGAGATCCATCTAAATTATAGAATGTGAGAAGTTAGTATAAAGATTCTACCTAAGATCACATACTGGAAAAAGAGTAAAAAAGAACAAATTTGGGGATGTGTGAATCTTGCGATTGTGGAAAAGAAAAATTTTGATCATAGAGGGACTTTGAATTGAAACAACTTGTTAATATATGATCTTTCACTTAATTCTTCACATACACATCAATTTTCCATTGGAGAATTGGCTATTGATTTTGGTATTGTGGCCTTGAAGCTTTTTATAAATTTAATAATGATTCTATTCTAGAGGCAAAATGGCAAGTATCTAACTAAAATTTTGTTGTATGTTTGTTTGTTTGTTAAGTTAGGTTATAGTTTTGCTTGATAACGATTAAGTGTTTAAGTTTTGAGGATATTTGATAAGCGTATTTTATATACTTATTTGAGTTTTAAAATATTGACAATTCATTTTTCTTTTGATAAATTATAGTCTAATCATATATATATTTCATTTATTAAGAGAAACTTAATGATTGTACTTGAAACTAAAAGAAATGAGCGAAAAATGGCGAAATTCAAAGTTTGATGACCAAATTGTAAATTTCGGTGGTTGATTCGAACCACTAGACGATGCTTGAAGATTGTTAGGAGTCATTTTGATGTAAATAAAAGTCAAAAGGAATGAAAAATGATCAAAGTATTATCGCAAATCAATTTCCAATCGCACAAGTTATATTCCAAATTTTTAGCTAAAGATTGAGACCAATTTTTGGCATAGTAAATATTTGAATTGGAAATATTGTATCTCTAGAAAGTTTTATTCCTTTGAGTTATCTTTTCAATACATTTTGAATCGCCGCAATCAGATATTAAAAGAAAAAGTTATGGCAAAAATACTAACGGTTATTAATAGACAAAAACATGCGCACAAAAGACAACTTTCCTTAATCGATTGGAACTTTCTTTAATCGATTAGAACTCTTTTGAAAACAAATTTGGACGTGATTTTCAACCAATTTTTGACTCCTATAGATACCTAGCAGCACAATACATTATGGAAACCTCTAGTATACATCTCATACACCCAAATACACCAATTAACATCATCAATAAAAGATCAATCCATTGTTCTTGTGAAAATTAAAGGGCAGTTACAAGTTTTTAAAAAAACATGGAGTTTCAACCTTGATTTCTGAAGAGATAACAAGAAGACATTTTAGAGATTCATCAAGAAATCATTGAAGAGATTCAGGATTTCAAGATCAATCTTCTTCTCCTTCATCAATCTAAATCCAGGTTATGTTTTTCTTGCGATTTTGTAATGCTAGGCAAGGGATTTAATTACCAAGACATTGATGAACCCTTATTATGATGTTTTAATATAAATTTGATAATTTGATGCCCAATATGTATTTACTCTTTGATGATTGTTATAGAATTTAAGGACTTTTCAATTACTTAATCACTAATTGGATTAATTGTGAATTTTATTGATATCAAGAAAAACAATAGGACATATAGCATTTTATAACAATTATTGTAGAGTCCGACAGGGGATAGAGATATATTGCTACGCTTTGCATAATTTTCTATGGACGCTCTAAAGTTTTAATACATGCTTTCATGTTTGTATTTTTCATAGATATATACGAAGGTCACATGAGAAAATAGATTTAAATGACATCGAGAGATGATTTAATTAACTTAGGAACATTGATCAATAAGAATGTGCACATATTGTCATGTTATTGATTTTGTATTGAAATGAATTAATAAGTCGGATTCAAGGTCTTGGTAATATCACATCTACAAAAGCTCTATAAATTACTCACTAGAATCATTAGTTTAATTAAATTATTATTATAAACTTTTTTAAACACAATTTGATATTCGATTAGAGTTAGACTTGATTGATCCTATATTGAATACATAGTTCTCGAGGGAACGATACTTTATTCATCACTTCATTACTTGTTCACGATATTATACACTTGCGGGAAGTCAAACAATCACTTGAACTAGCTGGTTTCTTTATTTTTGTACGCGACTGATGTGGTCTTCAGAGTTCGTACCTGGGCAACACTCTCCCAAATGGAGGCAAAATTCAGCCTCGAAGACCATTTAATTGCAAACCCCTCTGTAGAAAAGACGTGTGCCAGAGCATCGAAGTATGGAAAAATAATGAACTAGAAAGGTTTTTACTAACTTTGAGAAGACATCGTTTAGGATAAGGTGTGTTTTCTCTATCAGTTTATCGTGGCTCCATTTCTTGAAGTTGAGCATATAGATGTCGTGGATGATGTCCCACTGTTTTGAGTTGATCTCAAACCACGACAATAAATCTGGAAGTAAGAAAATGATGTCGAGGACTACTCAAGAGTACAAGTTATATCAGTTAAGTTATGAAACTCACTAGCGGTAGAGTACACAGTTGGAACTATCCGAGGTACAATTCCCACCTCACTGAGGCCTGGAACTACCAACTATTCCAATCCTTGATGGAGTTCGACTGGCCTACTATGAAAGGTATATAGGCACCCCAGGACATCACATAGTTCCAACCCTTACTTTTTCCCCCCTTCCAAGAGTTTTGGGCATATAGATAGAGTGAAAAATAGAGAAAGACATGCAACCCCTAGATTGACCCCACGCCACATCAAGCAAGAGCCTACCATTTGACTACATAAGTTTAGATTTAACTGGGTGGGTCCCAGGCCTTATGACCTCAGTACTACGTGAAAGAAGGGATGAAAAGAAAGCCTAAGACCGACCCTAAAGATGTGTTCACTAACAGCTATGTACCTCAGTTTCGAATAGCAGACACCCTCATGAGGCTCAAGTAGTATCAAGTCTATTGTGTCAAGAACACAATAGAACTCCCTAATCTTTTAGATTTTTTAAGAGTATGAAGGATGGGTAAACAGAGGTATCCCATTGTACATATCCGTCTACTGGTGGAAAAGTAGGCCTCCATGTGTTCTCACCCGACCTAAGAGCCCTAGAAATCTCCTCAGATGACGAAGGTGGGGTATATCAATGGTACATGTCACTATATACTAACTATCCCCCCTGACCTCATCAGAACCACTACTAGGCGTCCTAGACAATGTGTTTTGGATAAAAAAAATACAAAAGATGGAGAAAATAAGCAAAAATGAAAGTTTACCTACATTAGATATTTTCTAGAGAAATTATTCACCAAAAATCATCGAACGTCATCGGAATACTCGAATGCTCCTTTCTTGAATACAAAGTTTGCAGAAGATATATAGATTCAGTTTTTGGAAAGGTGAAAAATCTACAAAGGAAGAAAAGGCCCCTCTTTATACGCAAAGATGCGAAGCCTCAACTATTCATTCTATTTTATCGTGGCCATTCAATCTTCACTTAATCTCAACCATTAAAATGAAATGTCAAACACGTTCAAATGTCCAGATGGGACACTGTGTGTCAAACACGCATCAAGTCACATCACACTGATCCTATACGATCGTATGCCACAATTAACAGTTATGACCTAAGAGGCATATATTAGAAGTGGGGGACACCCTAGCTGGTCATCTTGGGAATAAGCGATTCTTTCAAATCATTGGCAAGTGGCCCTAAAATATCTCATCAATTTCGACATTGATTTACTTCTACTTCATCGTTCAATTTTTTTTACCACGTCACCTCTACAACAAAGTTTTTCTCAAAGCTTCCATCTTTCAGAGCCTTATCCTCAAGCAAGGATTCCAACTCTGGAACATCAGCTTTCGTCAAAGCTTCCATTTTTTATATCCTCGTCCTTAAGTAATGACCTTATCTCTACAACACCAGCTTTTCTCAAAGCTTCCATTTTTCAGAGCATGTCCGTCCTCAAGCAAGTACCTTATATCTTCAACATTAGCTTTTCTCAAAAGCTTCCATCTTTCAGAGCCTCATCCTCAAGCAATGGTGATGTTCTCGTTGCCACAAACTGTCTAAAAAAGTACAGGTTTTGCTACTTCGATATGCGTTCCTGTATGCACGGATTCCAATGTATTGATGCTGGCTGGATTCCAAGGGTTTTGATGCTTTTGAATCCAATAGTAATGTTACATTGCCCAAATTTTGGCTAGAAAGTGGAAAAATTGATGGAGCAAATTATGTAAAATGAAAGTACAATTTGACTAAAAAAATTGGGTTGATTGATGAATGTTTTGGAGCAATTGATTCTTGATTTTTTGCAAGTACACGGGATCGTGGTCAAGTAATATAATGATGAATAGAGTGTCGAATCCATGAGGACTATGTGTTTGATCGAGTTAAAATTAATCGCAACTTTAATCGAATGGCAAACAAGTTGATATTTTTTCTATACTAATCCCTGAATAATCAATTAAACTAGTGAAATCAAGTAAATGGGTTTTTCCAAATATGTGAGATGCATTGTTGCTAAGATGTTGAATTTCCATTGTTATTATATTTTTAGTGTAACAATTTGAAAATATTCATATTGGTCAATGTTCTTAATTTAATTAAAAATCATTCTCGATAGCGATCAAATCTATTTCCGTCATGTAACTTTTCTATCTCTCAATGAAAGATACAAACATGATAAATGCATTAACAAGTACTAGAACACCTATTGAAATCATATAAAGCATAGAGATATATCTCTATCCTCTATCGAACCTTACAATATTTATTATAATGTGCTTAAACCATATTGTCTCTTTTGATA
>CAIGRP010003458.1:0-13848 GCA_903798385.1 Fraxinus cuspidata
ACAATCAAACGGACCCTAAGTGATTATGAAGGAGAATCATCATTGTAACAGTTTGTATATGGGTTTTATATAGTCGTGAGACCTAAAATTAGAAGAAATGGTGTGTAGAAATGGAATGAGTACTAAGTATAAGGAGCGAAGAAAATCTTGAGATACGAAGAGGACGATTTTGTGAGTTTTGATTGAGGAAAGAATATGGTATTTTTTGAGCAATGATGGAGGAATTAATGAAATAGCCTGATTGGATGGGTAAAAACTAAATGATTAGTTTTAGGAGTGTTTTTTTTTTTTTTTTATTTTTCAAACAATTCATTTTCACTACTCTTCTAATCCAGTACTAACTGAATTAAAAATAGAGTATTAGTAGTATTTGAATAGTTTATTGAAAATGGTTGGGTGGGATAACTTCCACTAGGCTAATACGGTGGCGTTTCTAGCTGGGCTCGGATTTCGGACCACATATTACATAATTATAATGTTTATATTAATAATATAATTAAGAATGCATTTATTTCTCTGTAGAAATTAATTTAGATTTCAAGTCAATTGAATAAGTCAATTCTAGAACTGCGAGTCAACAAAAATTAATTAAAAGAGACAAATTAACTAGTAAATATTCAAACTCACGTGTCAAGAAAATTGTTTTGAAATCCAGGTGACAATTTAAGGATTCAGCTGTCATTTAGATTATTTAAATAATATCTTTTTTTTTTTTTGAAAAAAAAATTGATTTGAGTGGTTGACATGTAAATTGTAATCACGTGCACATTTATTAAACCGATTTATTAAACTATTCGAGTTTTTATAGAAATATATTAATTAAATCAATTAATTTCTTATTCAACATTTATATTCATAATAATGAGTTATTTTTGTATTTATTTAATATAAATTTTTGAGTGATTTCTTTGTTCTCTTATTTATTTGGATTCTTTCTCTTCTTTTTATCCCTTCACATATCACATTCTCATAGGTGAGTACTAAGGTTTGAATCCTTAGCTATCATTGGTGTTAAAAAAAATGTCTGGCATCGAGCTTACCAAGACAGCACATTGGGCAATGAATGCCTTGTTCGACTTACGAATGCACTATAATAGTTGAATGTACAAGTCAAGTTTGGTACACCAAACCATTACACAAATCTATTTGTTTCAAATAGATTATCCCCTCGCTTCATGACTCGCTTCATGATTTCGTGACATATCAAATACGGGATTGTTAGAAGAAAGCTCCTACAGTGAACAGCTATAGCCCTTTAGTGCGGTTGTTTAATTTAAGGCCATAAAGTGCTCGCTTGAGGTGGCACTAAATTTTTTTTGTGATAATTTGAGCCGTGATCAAGCTTTCCGTCAACTTGAGTCAATGGTGAAAGGACTCCGCATGAAGTGATTAATGACTTGATGAGTGGCTTGCCTGACGAGGGAGATGTCATTTAGCTACCAAATTTTAGATATATATATTTTCTATCTTGCTAATTGGCGCACAGTACATTTACACGAAAGAGATACATATACATATTTATAAATGCCCACATAAATGCTAAACTCAATAGCTTCCCAAAAAATGCTAACGCAATTATAAATCTATACATTTTTATTTTCAACAGCATGAACAATATTGGGATTTTTCGCCATAAGGTTGCATTGTAAGGAATGTTACAACATATAGGTCCACTGAATTAACAAAGAATATACATAATTTTGAATTTTTAAATTCGTACAAATATATATATTCATTCATAAACATGTATATAAAACCATTGTGTAGAAACCACGGTTGTCTCCAGTCCAATTTGATGAACTACGTGGAAAGGAAAATAGAGTGCGTTCGACGGATAGTTTGGAAAATCTTTTTAAAGCACAACTCGTCAATATGAATGCTACAATCATTCTATAATTGGTGATTACATGAATACAAGTTAAATTTATAATTAGATAACGAAGTGTTAGTAAGAACTAGCACTAGACTTCCCCAATTTCTCCTTTTGTGCTTCCACCTTGGCTTTTCATTCTATATTATGAGGCAATTTTTTTTTTTATACCCAGATATACACTTTCGGCGATTAATCTCGGGGTCTACGCCTCGGCCCCTCAAGACTCAGACCAGGTAAAATTCGGGATGTGCCCCAAACTGGTTAGGGTCTAAGAGCCCCCACATTGATTTGCCCAAGTGTCGAGCGAGTTAACACTTGTTGCACATTGCCTTTCGGGAGAACTCTTGCCTTCCATGATAAATCATGCCTTCCAAAAGCCCTACGAATCGAACTCGCGACCTCTGAACAGTCAGCAACAAAGAGCCCCGTCATTTACTAGTTGGGATGTGCCCCTGGGGCATTATGAGGCAATTTTTATTGGTTGTGTTACGGATTAAGGAGCATCTCCTCCATGTTGTGATTGTGGAAGTGGGTGCAAAAATCGTGGTGTAGTAAAATCAATACTAGAACCAAACATGTGATACAATTTGTATTTAATGTAAGCAATTATATAACCCTAATACCAATATCTTTAGAATTCATGATTTTCACATATAGATTAATTGATAAAGAAACATACATTGATCAATAGCAATAGTTGAAAGATTTAAACCTGCAAAATAGAAATCAGTGAAATCTAGAAACCGTTCTTTCTCTTTTCCCTTCTGTAATTGAATAATAATTTGAAGGGTTTCATTCACTTTTATAGGCAGAGAGAGACAGTCCAAGGGTCATGCAGTTCAAGGGTCATGAAAAAAAAAACTATTCACTTTCCATCAAAGTGATAGCTGTAAAAAACCGACACTTCTCAATAGACCAATATAATTTTAATAATAATAAACCACTTTAACTAATTTATTAATAATATTATTTGGACCACATTAATTGGTTTTACATTCTCCAACTTGGTCTATGTAATATTACATTGTTATGTGATCTATAACTTAATGCGCATACATAAAAAAAATTTCTCATACATTGGTCACTTAATATATCATCCTTAAATAAAGACTAATAAGAGTCATGGCGGTTTTACATCATCATTTCGACAAAATTCCTTCTATATACTAAAATATTAGTCCCCACCTAACATGACACGTAATGAGAAGTTCGATATCTGCATTTCAATAATGTATTTGAAAAGATCATCACTGTCAACATTCATATAATTCATTCATGTACATATACCAACTATTATGACAGGAATAATATTTTGTAAAAAACAATACATAAACGAGCTCAAAGTGTCAATTACTTAAATTTCATAACGTCAATGATCATTTCCAATAATGTCCATTCTTTCTACATATTTATTAAATGTCTTTGGTGGCAATCCTTTCGTTAGTGGACCTACAATCATAATATTGGTACTAATTTGCTCGATTGACACCTTTTGTTTTTTGAACTTCTTCTTTAACGGTAAAGTACTTCAATTCCATGTGTTTAGCACCTTTAGAGTATTTGTCGTTCTTTGAAAAGAAGACTGCTGCAGAATTGTCACAATAAAGTTTCAGGGACTTATCAATATTATCGACAATTTCAAGTCCTAAAATAAAGTTCTCTAGCCAATTTCCTTGAACCGTGCTCTCAAAGCATGTTACAAACTCAGCTTCCATAGTTATGTTTTCTTTGCTACATAATTTGTGTCAAGATGAAGTTTGTTATGTTGTGACTCAAATTCTATGTAATTTGGAAGTTTGATTCATAGAGGAAGCCTATGTAATTTTGGTCTGGAAATCCGATAGATAAGGTATCAAATTTAATCATGGATTGAGAAAATGACTTTAGGATGAAGGAAACAAGTTGGAGGAAAAGAAACTCGAGAGCCAATGCCCCGGCTTCGGGGTCGTGATGCCCCAGCTTCATGACGAAATCAAAGCGAATAGCCCTTGGGCCCCCCGACCCTCGAGCGCGAGGGGACAACATGCTAGCACTTCCTGAATTGATTTTTCGAGATTTTGCGGGTTTTTTTTTTATTTCAACCTCGTTTTTTGCAGCCCATTTCATTTATAACTCCAAAAGAAGGCTTATATAAGTACTCTACAAGGTGTAGATTCTTCAATATAGTCAAAATAACAATTAGATCATTCTTGTATACATTAAAAATCTGAGAGAAATGTTTAGATTTAGATTGATAGTATCAAATAGTGTAAAACAATTTTAGTTTCTTGATATATTGAAATTCTCCACTTCTTCCACATAAATCTTGTGTTTTTGTGTAATCTGTTATTTTTCATATTACTCTTGTTTTCTCATTTTTATCACTTGGCACGATTCTCAACACTTATGTTATACAAAGCCACTCGTCATAAATATGAAAATTAATGGTGAACTTATTACTTGAAATATGCCTTTCTCCCTACGACGATAGGGGTTAGGCGAGACGCACTTTTATTGTATAAATTCATGTATGTAATAAATACTATAAACTGGAAACAACTACTTACCAAAAACTCATCAAAATTCTTATCCGTTAATGTTGAATTTTTATTGTTTAAATCTTCAAATATAAGAAAAATTATATATATTATTAATTTGTACAACAAGGAAGTTAGGGTTGGGCTCTCCAACCTTTTAGGTAACGTGATTTTGAGTCCCTAACCTATCAAAATGAAATTCAAGATCATCAGCCTATTTAAATATATGAATTTGGATTCTCACGCAACAGAAATTGTCAATATAGATATTAAAATCACACTTGACTAAAGTAGAACATCAAGTGATTTTGACGATTTTGCCTTTTCATAAAATTATTAACGTCTATATTGATGATTTAAGTTAGATGTAAATTTACATATTTAAATGAGTAAATGATCCAAATCTCAATTTTTAAAGGGAAAATCGGAAACCGCAATAATTAAGAGCTTAGGTTTAATTTTCTTCACATAAAACAAAATCAAACTTATCCTCTGTTTAATGGCCATTATTTTGAGAAAATAGAGTTTTGAATAGTAATTTTTTTGGAGAATGATTGGTTAAAAAGTAGGAAAAAAGTTTAAATGTACGTGCAAAATATTTTATTGTGTAAATGTGTGGTTGAAATTGAGTATGAAAATTAAAGAATTTAAAATAATGATTGTCAAACGAGGGCTTAAGAGTTAAGCTACTATAAGAACATTACTACTATTCCACTCTAATTTTCAGAGGAGAATAATTAAAGCGATGCCCCTATATCTTAATATATTATCACTCTAACCCCCTTTCTCTTTTAGTGGAACAGTAATTGTAGAATAAAACAAAGGGAACAAAATTCTGCTAATCACGAAAAGAGTTACGCTTACTTTTGAAACAATAAAGGGAAAAAATGCTTTTCATTGAATATTCGCACATTGACCACAGATTAGCGGCCCTGCTTAGTTAGGCTGTGCTACCATTTTTCTTGGGCTAGTTTTATTTTGAGAATTAATTATAAGAAGTACAATAAAAATTAAAATTATAAATTTATGTAATTAAAAATGTTATCAAAGACGAATCAATTAACTTATTGTCAGAAATTCATAGATTTTTTTCTTATTATTTTATCCCCTCTTTTCGGGGCCTATGTATCAATTTGTTTTTACCAAAGAGCGTATCATTTTATATTAATACTTTGTCACGCACCTTTTGGTAGAATTATTCCGTTTCATTTTCGTGCTATTCCCTTTATTTTATTTTATTTATATAATTGAGCTAATGTGCCGGAGAAGTACGAATTTTCTTTCTTTTTTCGTATTTCGTGAAAGCAACTCATAATAATACTAGTCAAAGTTGAATGTGTATTCACGTTATTTTGAAATATTTTATAAGTACTGTAAAGTAATGTTTGATACCATTTTGTTTGGAGTATTTGATGAGTCTCAAACGAATTAAAGCAAATCAAAATTTTATGATTCAATTTTTTTTTATGATAAAATATTACAAATGAACAACATTTTTATACTACATTTGGTAAATAAGAATTAATTGCTAATACATGAATTTAAACATCTATAAAATTCATAAATACACGAATAGATATAAATTCATCTATAATAATTCTAGATTCATGTATATTAAGATTCATTGAGTCTAAATTAATGATTGAAAACTAGTAACACGAAATTCATACATGGCAAGAATTTTGTAGTGTTTATTACATATTGAAAAACGAAAAAAGTAAGATATTATTGAAATAATTGAATTGTAGTACGGTTAAAATCGTTCAAAAAAATTATTCTCAATAAATATAATATTTAATATATTATAGAATAATAAAATTGATTTTCTTTTCCCCGTCGACAAGATAAAAATATCAGTACTGAAAAATTCTTATTTTATCCAATGGACAGGAGAAAAAAAAATGTTTTTCTTAGTAGACGAATGCTTGGTCCCACACGCGTACACACAGAAAGTCTCAGTTATACTTGAAAAAGTCAGATTCTTGCAATCACAAAGCATCACAAAGTACACTACAAACTGAAACTTGGAAAGATAAGAACACAAGACTTGTGTTGAATGACTATTGAATGAGATAAAGTAATAATGTAGAAAAATGGTAAATTTTATTCTACGATACCAACTTTAAAGAGTTTAAAATAAGTCACCAAAGTTCACATCATTTCAATTCGAGCCACTTCTTTAGTTGACGCTATTGCAATTCATGGAATTTACCTACGTAAACATTAAAATCATATGAAATGCGACATAGGATTGAGTCGTTGAATGTTAAATTTATTGGAATACATGATTTGTTTGAAATAACTCAAACGCGATTTCATCGATCTAAAACCTGAACCCCACACAATGAAATTAGTCGAGCGAAGATGAGTTTGAGAATAAAGGTGGAAAAAATGAGGCTTTATAATGTCAATGTAGAGTCAGACCCTCTTCCATTGCATTAATGATAATTATCAAAAGGACAAAAAGGGCAAGAGTTATGAAGTTTGGTGACTTGATTGAAACCTTTAAAAATTGAGTGACCCAATTGAGACCTTACTCAAATTTGGGTGTGCTAATAAATAGGATATTTATCTTATTAATATTGTACATAGTATTAAATTATATATTGCAAAGTCTCCATCAAAATATATGATATATTTGGTATATTAAATTAAATCGTATTGAACATGATTAAAGTGCAGAAAAAGAGTTAAAAGTTTATTCGTATACTATTCGTTTAAATCAACCATCATTCTTTTTTTCTTTTAAATCGTTGGTGTGAAAGTGATCAAAAAAGTTGTATTAATATCTTTTGACTTTGGAAGATACCATGTGACACATAATACGACACAATCAAGTGACTTGGATGTTCATACTCTCTTTGGTTAGACGAAGTCGAGTGCATCGAATATGGTTCAAAGACCCAAAAATTCTTTATATAAACAAAGAAAAGAGACGAATATTTCAAATGTTTCTTACCATGCTGTCGACAGGATATGATTCATAACAAAATTTACGAATTCTATTAAGTTATTAAACTAAAATAAAAGGACAAACTTTAATACTCATTTAAAACAATAATAAAATTTAATGAATTAAAATATTGATTATTTGCACAGGATTGATGCTACGTGGAATATTTCACTCAGAATTTGTACAAATGGATGGCTGAATTCAAGCCTTATGTTCGCTACCATAAATATGCAAGACGCACACTTTGGACGGTTTAGGCTTTTTGCTTGCTTTTTTTGGTTTAAAGTTTCATGATTGTATATAGTACTACAAAGCAATAGATTGGACGGGACGGGACGGGACGGGTGATCATATTTTGAACCAGATAAAAAGTTGATGAGGTAGATTATAATTTATACTATATTACATGGTATTGAAGAAAAGTAGGTTGAGATTTTTTATCTAACTATTTAGTAATATTTAACTTCTGTATCGAACTTACAAACTAAACCCTTGTTTAATTTCATTACATGTGTTTTTTGGGAAAAATAAGTTTTAAAACAATGATTTTTTAGAATGTATAGTTAAAAAGTATGAAAATTTTTTGAGTTTACATGCAAAATATTTTAATTTGAGAATGTGTGGTCGAAAATGAATATTAAAAAAAAAAGAATTTTTTGAGAATGATAGAGAAACATGAACTAACTATTTTAGTACCAACAAAACTGGGTCGTAGGTGACCATGTGTCTCTACTGATACTTCAGAAGTCTATAAGTTTTTCCATTTTTGTTTCACTTATAAAAGTAGAGTTCTATTTCAATATTTCTCAAGTTTTGATGAATAGAAGTTAGTGACAATTGGAAATAAAATCTGGTGTGTGTAAATCGATAGTGAATTAAGGGCCGTTGTAAAAACCCTCATGTCCCTTGATCAGGTCGTCTTCCCGCTTCAATTCCAAGTTGATTAGCTCTTTGGGACTTTGCCGGAGCCTTTTATCACTAGATCAGTGCAGCCTTTTATCTACGGTCCTTGGGCTTTGTTTCATGGAATTGGCAGACTTCTTGTATGAAAGAAGTTTGATATAGGGAGTTTGGACTACGTTTAAATTCTTGGACAATTTTGTTATGTTCTATTAAAATATTAATATGTTATAGGGAACATGCTGTGTTACAATATGTTACTTTTTATTACTTATGTTACTCTTTCTATTCAGAGTAACATATGTTTAACTTTGTTAGTTATTGTGACACTCTCATCCCAAACACTAACACCACCATGTCCGACATTGTTTTCAACTATGGCTGATGCCTTTCGTTGCCACCCTCACCATCACCGTCACTAATCGAGTTAGATTTATTCAATCTCAATAATATTTTCTTTCTTTTCCCCAACCAACACCACCACAAAATCACTCAACGATGACCATCACCATCACATACGGTCGTTTACCGTAATCTCTGCTCTATCGCCACCCATCACCATCCCTCAATCATTTTATCTCAAACGTTGCTTCTGCCACCACCACCATGTTTGATCTATCCAATGATAGACCAAAAAAAAAAAGAGAGAGTTAGAAACTCGTTCATTCTTTTTTGGTGAATCAAAATGAACAATTCTAAAGTGAGTGAGTTAATAGACTATATTTGTTTTAGCAGTAAGGACGAAGCAAGAATATAAGATTTTTATCTGAATACCATACGTGAATCAATTTTGCGAAAATTCTGTTTTTAACATTTTGTATTCTATATTCTAGGTTCTGGGCTAGGCATATGCTTATCTTCCTTTCTCTTTGAGCTTATGGATAAGGAAGAGAGGGATAGATACATCAGATAAGTTAGTATCCTCAAGCCTAATAGGTTTCTTGAGGCAAGATTGATAGTTTAGCTTTCAAGCCCTTGAATGAGAAAATAAAACAGAAAGAGACTAAAACTTCCTACAGCTAAGGAAAGAAGAGGGGGCGTTGAACTAGAAATGTGTATTTGAATGGTTCTAAGCTAGTTTTTGTAGATGTTTCTACGATTGATTCTCGAATTTAATAATCCATCATAAAATTTCACTTGAACTTGTTGGAGAATCCACGATCACCAGCCCCACCATCGTAGCAATCATTAGATTTGAATCATAATAATCCTAATCGCAACCACCAACATTTCTGGACCACAAATAGAGTTGAATTGCTTGCGGTCTAATTTGATCGCAACTTAAGCCTTGACCAACTACTCCACTAACGAAAATCCAATTGGGGAGGTAGGAGAACAAATGGCATTATGGCAACAATGACAAGATGGAAACAAATGGTAACGAAGAGGTGATTGGCAGGGTGATGGTCGCCATCGATGAGAGGATGAAGATAATGCAATGGTGATAAGAGGAAGAATATATTGAGACTTTAATGAGAGAGAACATATAGTAGCGAATTGTAGAAAGGTTGGTCAGGGGTTGGAAGTGGCAGGCGATTGTGACTGCCGATTATATATAATCTCCTAAGCACTAGTGACCTGCCTATTAATTCATTGATGGATACAGATTTGGTGAATCTCAACATTTGAAATAAGTTTATTATCCACCAATGAATTAAGTTTGTAAAGTGATATGTCATCGGTGTTTAGCAAGCACCGATATTTATTAGATCAATCCTCCGTATATATATAAAGATTCTCCCTTAAATCAAGGAGTCTGTTACACGTTCCTTCCAAAATCATGTGGTATTAATTAGATATGTTTATTATTAAATAGGTTGATGTTACAATATCATATAGTTTATGGTCAATTACGTCACTAGTCACTATCACGTAACATCATAATCAAAAATTACAAATGTTATAAGTCAAAACTTATTTATTGATTACAAATTATTAAATTAATTGGTCAAGACTTATTTCTTGATTACAGATCACAAATTTTATAGGTTACAACTTATTTTACATAAAAAATATTAAATTAATAGGTCACAAGTTATTTTTCAGTAAAAAATTATCAAATTAATTTATTACAACTTATTTCACGTTCACAAATTATAAAATTAACTAATCATAACTTATTTATCAATCCCACTTACACCACCAAAACAACGATGTCACACCACCACCACCACCACAATGCCGTCATAGCATCACCATCCGCGTCACCACCACATCACCACAATCGCCTCCAAATCGTCACCACCGCCTCTAACCCATCACCATTGCCTCCAAATACACCACACATGCACTGCACACACGCCGTAACCTACCACCAATACAACTCATCACCACCGCAACCCACCACCATAAGTTGGAAGTTAAAAGTAATGTGTTGGAGCAATTTCCACGTTAGAAAAAAGAAGGTATAATTCAGACAAAGTATTACTAATCGTACAATTCTAGAAGTTAAATTTGAGCCGAGGAGTAAATACAAGGGAAATGACCAAAAACCATACATAGTATACTATTCAAAAATAAGGAGGATTAGTTTTAAATTCATAAATCTTGTAAAAATTAAGACTTACTAAATCTATTTAAATTCATAAATTTATCTAATTAAGATATATCCGTTCAAATACGAAACAACCATTTTTACCCCCACCCTACCACATTTCACTTTACCCACCCCAATTTGCAAGCTATTTTTGTGGGGTGCATATACTAACACACGCACACACTCTCTCTCCACACAAAACACACTACAACTTGTGTAACTTTCTCTCTCTGCTGCCTCCACTTTCTATGCATACACACACAAACTCAAATCTATTACATGGTTGATAAATCATGGTACAATTGTTACGCAGAAGTACATTTAGATGGTGGTAGATTATATGTTGTTAATTAATCAATGATGTTGGGGATTATTGCAGGAGGTGGTGGTGGATTGTTGTGCAGGTAGTGGCGATTGTGGTGTGTTGCAGACGGCGATGGTGCAATGCAGGTAGTAGTGATGATGGTATGTTGGAGGAGGAGATGGTGGGAGTTCCTTGTTCAATCTATCGACTAGCTTGCTGTTTTAGGTTGCAATAGTGATAGGTTGTGGTGTTGGTCTGCAGTGTGTGTGTCGATTTATTTGTGGTGACGCTTTCTGACCAAGTCTGTGTTAATTGTGATCGATTATGACTGTATGTGTTGTGGTGATGTCTGCGATGTGCAAATTTATTTGAGGTGACTCTCTATAACTAAGTATGTGTTAATTGTGACAAATTGTGATCAAGTATGTGTTAATGATTGTGATTAAGTCTCTATCAATTGCGACTAGTTGTGATTGCAGAACCCGAAACGTTTCTATAACCACCACGCAGATCAACTCCAATGCACTATCATCACATGTAAAGAACCATCACAATCACCGCCACCTAAACCAATTACCACCTCATCACCACCACCACGCAAGTCAAGTCCAATACTCCACCATCACCTATAATGCACCACCATCATTAACGTACCACCAGCTCTTCATAAAGGAATTCACTTTCATTTTATATTTGTATATATATATATATATATATAGTCAATTTTTATTTAAAAAGAAATAGTTTGTACTTCGGAGAAAGAGAATGTTGTGGCAGGAATTATCTTTGCAATTGGGATGTTTGGGGGTAGGGGTTGGGGGGAAAAAATAATGGAGATTTACAATTGTGTGTGTGTGTGTGTGTGTGTAGAGAGAGAGAGAGAGAGAGTGTGTGTGCCAATTTTTAAACTATTTTGTAAAATTGTTAGTAATGAAATATAATTTTTATAAGTGGAAATTACAGCATACCAGAATTTTCAACTTCCAATTTCAAAATTCAGATTTACAAGTTTTATTTCAAAAATCAAATGATAATTAAAATTTTTAAATACTATTATAATTAATATTTAAAATTTAAACTAATCCACCCCAAACCCTAAAACCAATTTCAACTCTCTTCTCCCTCTCTCCATCTTCTCTCTTCTCGTTCTCTCTACCAACCCACCACTATTGTCATCGCTTCTCTCTCTCTCTTCCATCACCTGGTCGCTGCCTCCCCTACCAAACGCACGGAGCAGCCTGTGACTGTGGTAGCCATGAGTGGTGGCCATTGCGTCGCTGAGTGGTGGTGATGTTAGCGGTGCTATGACATGGTGTTGAAGTTGTTGGTGGTAGGTTTGGTGTTTGTGTTAGCGGTGGTGGTGGTGGTGGCGTGGTGGTTCCTATGGTGACAACGAAGGTCATATATGGTGGTGGTTGTGACCGATTAATTGGTGGATCTGATCTGAGTACAACAGCACACAACCAGCGGCGTTCTGGTTCTGGTGATGGAGTTTGTGGATCCGATTTGTTGGTTTTTTTGGAGCGGCTGTGGCGATGATTTTCTTGGAACTTGTTGGTGGCTGTGGTTTGTTGGTGGTTGTGGTGGCGAGATAGTGGTGGTGATGGCGGTTTTGGAGTTGTTTAAGCAGCGATTTTGTTGCTTGCGATTTGGTAATAGGCAACAATATTAGATAATGTTGGTGACGGTGGTTTTGTTGGTGCTTTTGCGGTATTTTTACTGATTTTTGGGTGGCGATTTTGTTGATTTTTGGGAGGCAATCTGATGTTTGGATCTTGTTGGTACTGTGGTGACGATGATTTTGTTGGTGGTTGTGGTGACGAGGTGGTGGTGTTGGTGGATTTGAAGTTGAAAATTTGTTGGAGGTGGTCGGCGGTAATGATGGTAGGGTTGGAGATTTTTTTTTGGGTTGTAGGATAGCGGATGGTGGGTCGGACGACAAGGTTTTTGGTTGCCATGCTGTTGGTGGTAGCTCTGAAGTAGTAGTCACAAGTGTTGGTGGTGGTCACGGATTATTTGGTTGTTTGTGACCATTAAATTGATTAATCTGTGGTCGATAAACAATATTTGATCAATGAAAAAGATAAATTGTGATAAAAAAATAATGTGTAAACTAAAAAATTGTTAATTTGTTACCGATAATTTGATAATTTGTGACTGTTTAATAAGCTATGATTTATAATATTTTTGACTTGTGACCGATGAATAAATTGTGACCTATAAAAGTTTTGAATTGTGATGTTAAAATAATTTGTGATATATAAAATTTATGATTTATGACCGATGAATAATATGTGACTCATTAATTATAAAATTTGTGATTGATGAAAAATTGTGACCTATAAAATTTTTTATTTGTGATTGTAAAATAATTTGCGACCTACAAAATTTTTTATTGTAACTGAGAAATAATTTGTGACCAATTAATTTATAATTTGTGACTAAATTATATGAAATTGTAACCTTAATATATTTAATTAATAAAATTAAATATTAAACATTAAATTTGAAAAAATTTGACATTTGAAATTTTAAACATTAGATTCTTGAAAATGAAATGAGTGAAGCTTAAACTTTTATTTATGTATTTTTCCCTTTTTATAATCTAATAGCTGTGTATTTTTCCCTTAACAGAACAAAAATATCCTCTATTGAATACTGGGCCTTTACGAAAAGACTTGATAGATGGTCCAATGTATAATTTGGTTATCATTACTTATGGTCAGTCCATTTAATAAACACTTTTCCTTTTCCTTTTTTTTTTTT
>CAIGRP010003463.1:0-48213 GCA_903798385.1 Fraxinus cuspidata
GGGCCCGTTACCCGTCCCCGCCCTGCCCCGTCCTCGCCCCGAATACCCGTTTAAGCGGGGAACCTCGCCCCGTTCGGGGCGGGGCCCACAGGGATCGGGTTTGTCGGATTTTTTTGCCATCCCTAGCTGGGATTATTGATTGAAGAATAGACAATCATATATTCAAAACATAAATTCGAACTCTTGAGAAGAGTACAAAAACATTTTGTATCTATCCTTCCATAAATTCCTCTTTGTCAATACATAAATTAATTTGGTTTATATCCGGCGATTGTTGTTAGTGTGATCGCCTTCGTTCTATTTGTCAGAGTCCGAACGTTTTCGTCTCTTGCCGGAAAGTGCCTCCCGTGTTTATTCTCAACCAACTACCACCGTTATTCCTGTAGAAGCGCGCTATAATTGTGCTTGACGTGACAAGAGTGGGCCCGACATTTGTTGGCTCATTTTCAGGGGTCAACAATGAATATACTTGATATGATATCAAATTTTAAAAAGCTCACACGACCAATTTGATTAAGCAATAGATTTTCAAGATTGATGTTCTTAATTGAGTTACAAGTTGGGGCATGTTAATTAAGGGTAACATCCTACGCAACTCAAATATGAAAAAAACTAATAATTTAAATTAACATATAAAACTTAGATGGTTCCACTTGACATTTTAAAATCGAACGTCAAGATTGAGTCCAACTCATGACATAGATGGGAACTATGCAAGGATATAAAGACCTATCAAATCTATCTCTATATGAACACTACGGGCCCTCCTACAAGGCTACAATATAACGTCTTTCATATCCATATTTGATCCACTTGAAAACATGTAGGAATTTGCTCGAAATAGATAGTTTCTCATCACCATTGACAGCTATCCCAATAACATGGACGGTTTCCTTGACAACTATCTTGCCAAGCGATAAATTTTAATTATTTTTAAGAAAAATAAGAAAATCAGTCTTGTGCCAAGAAAATAAAAAGTCTATCCATCATCCATGCCATGTAATAAAGATAATTTAGGTCCCATCAGAGTGTTTGGATAATGGTACTGTAATGTTTGACATCGGATAAATATTACCTCTTTATTTATGTTTTTTTTTTTTAATTGTTGTTGCATTAATAATATTTGAGCATGCAATTAAGTGTCAGAGCATGTAGAAGTGCATATAAATATGACTAATGTTTCGATTGAGAGTTAATTTATCATGCACCAACGAGCAAAGTTTGTCACTTAGTTCTAATTAAGATCGTCTAGTACCAATTAGTGTGCATGGCTTGTTTTAATCGTGACAAGTAATGACACTAGTAGTACACGTGCATGTGTAATTAACATAGGCAATATGTGGTAGTTTAATTTTAATAGGATGATTACTACTACACATGACTCTCTTACGGGCTTCTAAATATATAACAAGATAGCGATTACTATTTGTGAACTCGAGATTTTTTACGTACTAATGAGTGATTGGACATCTTAAATGGGACCCATATTCCTACACATATCCTTACACTTAAGAAGTCCAATCGCTTAATGACCCTTATAATTGTGACTATAAGCAGTCTAAATAGATGTCATTGTTTAAATGGAAATACAACTCATTTTCATCTAGAAAGGACCCATGTGCACCAAATAGTTGTTAAGCATAGAGTTAAGTCAATGAGCTACAGCATGTTTACCCACATGACATTGCTACAAGCATATCATCTGTCATTGATGAATCTTATTAGCTCTAAACAGTATTTACTATTTCCACAGATATTCTAGTGAATAATCTATAATAACACAGTGGAAAAAATGGAGTGAAAAATGTATTTGCTAAAATCAGTCTTATTTAAACAATAGCATTTCTCATTTGCCCCTAAATTTGGGCTCCTATACATGTAATCACATAAAAATGTCGCTAAATTCTGCTTTTCCTTTGGGCAGATCTCTTTAGCAGCCTTGCAAGATCCACAATTGCTCGTCAATGACGAATATGAATCCTCTTGTACTGTATAAACAATATAGATTAGTCGGCAATGGATCTAACCTGTGCACCTGAATGTTGATTAATTTGACGTTCTGATTGCTTCACGCTTTAGAATAAGAGCATAGAGTAGCTCATTCCAAGTATCAGGCACTCCAGGAAGACACCAATGGCTGCAATCTTGCCTGTAGAGAGATGAAGGACCTGTCTTTGAACCCATGTAATACATAGATGAATGTCCGTCTTTTCTTCTTGACGACATATGAGTTACATTTAGCAAGTCAAATGCTCTCAAATCAGAAATGTTGAAGTATTCTGAAATGACTTCGGAAAATATGCTATAGCGAGCCCAAGTGTCGGATGAAACCAATGAAGAACCAAGCTCCGGAAGTGTCTCCAAGTGACATGTTCCCCCAGATTTCCAATCACCACCCCTGAAGGTAAAGGTGGGAGTAACATAGACAACAACCATAGATAATATGAATTATATAACCCATGTAGTTTGGTACAAAATCCATGAAATCCTAAAAGCACAAGCAACTGATGTAAGGAACTCCAAGTTATTATTTCCCAAGCCAATACTCAATTTAAAAATTTTAAATACGGTTTCAAGACAAAGTTTTACACGACTCTCCATAGGCCAGTATTTCTGAACTCTTTTTCCTTTTAGTTTATGAATGATATTAATTTTTTTCGTTGAAATTTATTTAAATAAAGTAGAATCTATAGACAAATCATAGTTTCCCCCAACAACAAATATGTAGGAAGATAAATGTAAAAACAAGCCAAAATCGTAAAGGAGCTAGACCTGAAATGTACAGGAGAATATGTTCGAAAGAAGACTTGAGTCTTGTTTGTAGTCAATTCACGGTGTATCCACTGCACTACTGTTTCTAAAGACTTCCGATATGCATCGTCGACTCTCATTTCAATCTTCACCTCGGATCCCTCTTGAAAGAAACAACCCCTACCAATTTAATAAAACTCTAAGGTCAGAACATAAAATGGTACACTTGAAATCATGGATACAAAATAATAATGTTCCCTACTGCAAGAAACATTCCCACAGTAAAAGTAGTAATTAAAGGTTTATATGCCAGTTTCAATTTCGTGTAATTTAAGGATTCAAATTTCAAAAGCAGTCCCTGATATTCTTTAGTTGCATGCAAGTAGTTATACACTTTCACCATGACCAGTTCATATACACGCCACTTCCAAAATATTAGAAATTCTTACGTCTCCTCTAAGAGCATGTTTCGCTAAGCTTAAAAAACAAAGCTACTTTTCCCCACAAACATTTTTAGATAACTTAAATTTTTATTTTTAGTTTTAAGTAAAACAAGTAATTATTTGAAAGTAACTCGTAAGTTAGTCTACATAAGTAACATACTCATTTCTAAATTTCTCTGAAAAACAAAAAATATTTACTTTAAAACTAACTTATTTACTTTACAAGAAAGTTTATTCATAACTTATAAGTAAACTTGATAAGCTCAGGCAAACAAGCTCCGGCAACGCATCAACAGTTCGTGAGAAAATACGTAAGTGTCTAGACAAGAGAAAACAGCTACAAGAAATTACCCTCTTATAGTCTTCTCTTGATTCCACCAATGTCCAGTGTTGAAAACTAGCACATCTGCATCTTTCCATTTGGAAGAACTCCAATCCATTTGGTCTAGTTTCAGAGTAGTTTTTATCTCTGATGGAACATTGGCAGGAGGCCGGCTTTGCAATACAAGAAATGGAGCCCTGTAGTATTCCACAGTGCAATTGTACTCTGCAAATTTGAAGATCAAGAAACCTTTATGTTTGGTAATGGGGCTTCCATTTACTTCATAGATCGAGTCCTTGCTGGAAACAGCAGAAGAAAGCATGCAGAGTAGAGACTCCCATTGGTTTCTTCCTATTGAGTCTCCCACAAACACTAGACGTTTATTTCGCAGTTTCTCTAGCATAATCTTTGCGTCAAATCTGTTTTATAGGTGCGGAGAAAAGATATCAGAGTCCATTTACTTCTTCTCATACTAAATAATAAACTCCTCTGCAGTGAAAGATTGTAATAGAGGAAAAACACATGTAAATGCTTGTTCCTTGGAAAACCTTAATGCATCTAAATACATTCTAAAGGAAGAAATAACTCCTCAAATAATCCAAAATTGCATCAAATCAAGTCTGAAGAAGTTCAATTCACTAGCAAAAGTTTTTAAGAACCTAAGAGGAAACAGGAAAGGAATAATCAAGAGAGAACATAGCGAAAGAAAGTATTTTGACATAAACAGCTACGATTGAACGATCTTAGAGAACCATACAGAAACAGCACTGAAGGTATATCGAGTAGCAATCACTATAAAACATAAATATCCATTCTCGCAGCATATTATATTTTAAAATTATATGGAACTTGCTCATAATCAGTCATCAGTGCAAAGAAAATAGCATCAACAACTAGATCAATAGACAAAACTAAAATCCGAGCTTATATCCAACCACCATATAATTTGTTTTGCTACTGAAAATAAACCAACAAAAAGTTTAGATGAGGTGGTTAAAGCAATAATCCCAATTGAGAATCATGGAAAACAGATGGGTTAAATAATGGTTAAAGCAATAATCCCAACTAGATCAATCGTCATTTCATTGAGTAATAATCAAGGTGTGAAACAAAAACCCAAAATCTTGCGTGCCATGTTTAGTAACCAAAAATACAAAATCCAAATTGAAAATAATAGAAAACGAATGGGGAAAATACCTAGGCAGGTTGCAATTTTTGGGTTGCCATCTCCACTTGGTGTAGAATGAATCAGGTCTCCCATTCTCTTTACACTTAAAGCCTTCATCCAAGAACCTGCAATCTTTAGATTGATATAAAGGATAGCTTTCATCCCACACCCAATCACCTTCAAATACATTACAAATATCACTATTTTCATGCAAAATATCAGGATTTTTTCTACTCTGATGACCCAATCCACCATCAAATCTTAACCACAGAAACCTCTCGTTCTGAATCGAAAATCTCAGCCCTTTTGGCTCACTTCTATAATCAAGTAAAAATAAGCAAAAAATAATAAAAATTGTCACAAAAACGAATCCAAGAACCCCTATGGCTGGCTCAAATAGCCTTAAACGTTTTACTCTCTTGAAAACTTCCATAAAAGACATAGTTTCAGAGTGATCCATTAAGTACTTATTTTGAAGTATATAACTATGAGTGACTGTGAGGGGGAAAAAAGACTCAACAGTTGTTTAGTGCAAGCAAGTAAACAACCGAAATCATCATGGGAAGTTTGGTCTGGAGCTTTGAATTATCATTATTTGGAGTCTTGTTTTTCACTAGTCTGGCTGGAGGAGTAACGGCTGGCTATTGACTACAAGTACTTTTTTTCGCAGTATCGGTAACAAAACAAAGAGGGGATACCTGGAAAGCAAGGTACCATTAATGGCGGAATTAGAGAGAGAGAGAGTGGGGTCCATGTTGGGTGAATGGAATGACGATAGATCGTGGGTGGCATACCGCTGAAAATTTTCAGTATGCATACCACTAAAAATTTTCAGTATGTTTGATTTGGATCAAGACATTTTGAAATAGTGAATTGATAAAAAAAAATGTGTGATTAAGTCCCTGTTTGAGTTAAATTATATTTTTCATTCTCATTTTTCTACTCATTTTCAATGACGCATTCTTCAATAAAATNTCGAATTCTTAGTAAGTCCTGTTTGAGCCACATTATTTTTTCATTCTCATTCTTTTACTCATTTTTCAATCATACGTTTTTCAATAAAATAATATTTTCATCACATCAATAACTTTTCATTCTTTTTCAACCACATATTCTTCATTACATCAACCAAAAAAATGCATTCTCTCCGCAAAAATGCTTATCAAACAAAGGCTAAAAAATTAAAAAATATTTTAAGTTTGAATGTAATATTTTTATTGACTTAACGTAAATTTTTTTTTTTTTTTTGAAAATAACGTGAATCTAACAATGTCTTAGAAAGCATCCGGCAATGATAAATTTCATGTGCGGTCATTGAGAGTTTATCAAAATTTCAATTGAGTAAACTAAAATTTAATTTATATCAATTACGTACTAAACTTCAGCTTAGTTTCAAATTAGTTGCACGACTGATTTCCTAAACTGAACGTTGCTTTAATCGGCAGCTACACCTCGACGAATCATAAATCGACCATTTTCTCAAAACTTGTTTTGATTTTGATCTATCGAGAAAAAAATCAAGGAGCAATGAAGTTTAAATAACACATATTATATTATAATAGAAAAAAGAATCATTAAGAGACATCAATATTCTTGAGAATATAATTAATGATGGTTAAAATAAAAACTATGAACCCATTAAAATTGGAATGACGCAATCCGCAGAATTAGAAGTCTTTGTACAATTTACCTCACAACTTTTATTATTTTTATTATAAACCAAAATTTTGAGATATTGTTTTATCTTTTGTTGTTAGCCATTG
Organism: Fraxinus cuspidata; assembly: GCA_903798385.1. Classification (NCBI taxonomy): domain Eukaryota; kingdom Viridiplantae; phylum Streptophyta; class Magnoliopsida; order Lamiales; family Oleaceae; genus Fraxinus; species Fraxinus cuspidata. The sequence continues at coordinate 6,448 of CAIGRP010003463.1, forward strand.
CCATACATTTTGTCTCTATTCTTATTTTTATTTTTTGAGATCTTTTTGACCCTACATAGGATAATAACTGCAAAAATGTTATCCGCATATATTGTCTTTTCATTTGAGGTTAATTATATTCAGACTTTACAGCACCATATTTTAATTTTAACGAAGGAAAGTTTTGTTCATTTTTGTACTTATGTCTTCAACGTTTTTATCCTTATTTTTTTATGAATTTACATATTTTGTCCCTGATGACAGTAAAAAACCTTAAGGGAGTAAAAAGACTTATTTGCCATTCATATTTTTCTATGAGCAAGATAAATGAAAAATATAAAGTTCGGCAAAATATTTTCTTCATGATAACAGAATATTTGAACAAAAATTATCGTTAGAAATAATATGTGCTAATTAAGCGAAGAATAAATATAAAAATACAATAAAAAAGTTGAAGAAATAAGTGCGAAAATGAGCAAAACTTGAGGACTTTCATTAACATTAAAATGTGGTACAGTTGACAAAAATTGATTTTATTTCAATTGATGAGCATCATTAACATTAAAATGTGGTACACTTGACAAAAATCGATTTTATTTCAATTGATTCCCTTTCAACCCTCAATGACAAAATTTCAATAAAAATAAGTTAGGTAATATTTAAAATTCTCCTCATGAGAGCAATTTATATGTGAAGGAAAATGTACAGAAATTCAAAAAATTATTTTGCCTTGTTTAGTTTAGATAAAAATCAACGTTTCAGTAAATTTTAATAAGAATTAATACAATGTGTGGCTAAAAGATTGTGGAGTCAGTAAAATATGTGATTGAAATTAATTATTGAATTTGACTTAAATTTTCATTAATTTTTGTAGCAAAACCAAACATGGGCAATATAACTTTGATGATATTCAGAGAAAAGTAATTTTAAGATAATCATAAAGAAGTTATAGAGTACAAAATCATAAATCAATAATGTAAACATGAAAAAAAAATCATATCATCTTCCAATGTAATGATCTATCACACTATCATTCTTTTAAACATAATTGAATAAGTTGTTTTGTTCTTACTTATAGTAATTCTCAAACAAATTAAATAAGTTAAAACTTTTTTCTTTTAACCTACTCGTAATATAAAGATTATTATCAAAATAAGTTACTTTTCATTTTCTGTTTAGCCAAGTATTTTCTATCATTTCAACCTCAAGTATGGTTAGGGGGCGGAGTTGGCCTCCAAGTTTTTTGAAATTTTTTTTTTTAACAAAAAGTTACTTGTAGACTCTATTTCATCTTATTTTTATATTTAATTACGTGAACAAGGCAAGTTAAATTGATGTAAAAATAGAATTTAAATTTAAATTTGTTATACAAACCAGATGTACAAGACGACATATCAACTCAATCCTATTACAAAACTGTATATCCAAACCACTGGATACCAAGATATTAGTGATCGAAGGCTTAGAAATATTGTACCATTCTGTATCAACACAGTAAACTCATATTCACCCAAGAACCATCACAATCACATAAATTGTGCAACTTCTTCTATGAACCAGAATAGCTCACTGTTACCAACAAACAATATACTCTTTCATCGGATTTCACCAAGAAAACCACTCTCAAAACCAAAATTAAGAGTAATTCAAAATCAAAAGAGAAGACAGAATACTTTAGAAAACAGTCGAAGAGAAGAATACCATACGATTCCAATCAAACCACAAGAATATATCGAGATGGGCAACAGATGATCCAATGGTCAAGAAAAAATAGCATTTTAGTTATAAGATAAAAACAATCAAAGTTGCATTTACCAAACACGATTCTTACTGGAATGATTGTTGAGCTTGGGCTTCACTAGGTTTCTTTAGTCAATATGGGCAATAGCAATCGGGCCAAATGTCATTTTCATCATCGCCTTACATATTGGGCTGGACTGGTATCACAACCCTCAAAAAATTGTTCGAAATCAAAACATATCTCGATGAATGAAGTGCGTGACGTGAAAATGGCTGAAAGATGTGAAACCAAAAATAGAATTAATAGAATAAAAATAGTATTATTAAATCCATTTCTAACATTAATCTTTTATTTGTTAGTTTGAACTCTCCCTCTCATGATTTTACAACCTGCAAGATGTGTTAAAAATTTATCGTGAAATTACTTTGACATAATACAAAAAATCTAGTAAAGAACATAACCCGAAAATATCCCAAAAGAGATGACATCAAAATACGAATTAAAAAGAATTATTAATGAATCCAAATTGGGTTTCGAAGGTGGAATAGTAGTCGACTAACATAGCGTGTAAGTTGTTTATTGTCGTGGATCAAGAAACGTACTCCTCTGATTGCCCCAAGAAATTTTCACTATTTTCTAAAGGTATACAAAAACAAAAAGAGGTACTTGGATGAACCAATTTCTTTGTATCTTGATAAAAACAATGTGCTCTCATTTCCCAGCCAACAATGTTAGTGATTTTCGAGAAAGTAAAAATACATACTAATATTTAATTACAGATTGAAACAAAAAGGGCAATTTTATATGTATAGTTAGTGAACTTTTATTACAAGTGCAATTTAATCCAAGACTTTTATTGGACTACCAAAGGCATTTGGTCGAACCTAATCCACAATAATTAACCAGAGTCGAGCTGATCTGGGATCGTGCAATATGATTGTTAGTTTCCTTATTCAACTAAAACGAGAAATTGAACTCTTAAATTACATAAAACCACATAGACAACATATTTTCGTTTCTTACAATTACATTATCTTAACTTGTTGTCTTTGTGTCTTATCCTATTGGATGCGAATATTTAGATCCATGCTAAAATGATCATTTTTGCACTTCCAATTATTTTCTCAATCCGAGTTAGTTTTTTCTTAAGCAATTTCTTTATGATGCAAAATCATGAAATTAGGATTCAGGCGTCATTGAATATTGAGCTCAAATTTAAATTATTTGTTAAGAAAATCTCAAGTGGAATCATTAACCCATATGATAGGGTGACGGATTTTTTTAATGTGAATATGTGCTTGTTACCTCAGTTCATGTTAACTCCTAATGTATCACGGTATTTGATCGTATTATATGATCTTACTCATTGGCACATCAAAGATATTCGAGTTCAAAAATAGCAACAACTTCTCCATAGCTAATTAAACTAATCCATAAGACAATCAAGTGTTTATAAATTTATGCTCAAAGTCGTGCTATAGGAATTAATCTACATGGTCCACTCCAATACACTGTGGTATACTCAATGTACTAATGTCAATACTCTCCAACCTTTGATCGTTAGCTTTTGCATGTCACGAAAGTTGTCTAGTCATAAAGATGTGGGAAGTTCGATGATATATGAAATATTGTAAAAAATATAGTGACAAATGGGACATTTAAATTACTTAATGTAGATATTTGTAACGTATTGACGAAATAATGAATTTTCATAATCTTGATAAATTCATTAACAACTCAATAATTAAAGTGCACTGTGATCCATTAAGAATCTTGACTTGAGAAGTCAGAAATCTTTATACGAGTTGAAAAAACCAAAAAAATAAAAAAATAATTATTTCAAAAGTGAAAATTGAAGTTGTTACTTGTTTACTCAAGTGCTGGAAAATAAGAATAATGACACCGCTAAATAAATATGATTTGCATGAAAAACATGTATTAATATCATAAAGGACTCATCTCCCCCAGAGGGGGATTCTTTCTCGGTCACACATTAATATGTTACCAATATTTCGTGACTAAATAATTGGAACATATAAGATAAAATATAAACGAGTAAAAATATTGGGTTAAATATATCATTGATCACTGTACTTTTCACAATGTTTACATTGACTATTATTACTTTTCAAAGGATTTACGACTAGCCATGGAGTTTTGTGAATGCAAACCAACGATCAGAAATACAATATTATCCACATTATTCATTACGTCTATCTTTTAATGTTTGATGACTAAATAATATATGATTTAATGGGTTGATAAGTTCTGTGACTAGCCATTGATTTTTAAAATTCAGTGGCCAATACATTGTGAAAAGTATATAGCAAGTTTTATTATCTTTGACATAAATGGCCACATCTAAAATTTCAAATTTCCATTTAATTGTAGCGTAGGCACTTGGAAATTTAAGCAGAAACGTAATGAAAATATGCCACGGGGGACGCGAAAACACGGGTTTGCTAAGGATAAAACTTTGTCCAAATTTAGCACATTGGATAGGGTGGAATCTGCCAACCTTGACTAGTATATCCATATGTAGTAGTTGGTGTGACCCAAAATACAAACGTGCACATGAAATTGAAAAGTCAGTCTAACAGAGGCATTGAATAGTTTTAATGATCGTCGATTTACTTGAAATACTCAGATCAAGGCGAAGCCACCTCAAGCAATTGTGGCTATTTTATTGATAGTGCAAATTCAAGGATACAGTAAAATTACAATAAAACACCGTATATATCTATACTGATTAAAACCATTTATGCATTGGAGGTGAAGTTGAAGTTAGCACAGGTTGTCTGTCGGAATAGCAGCGAAGAGCTGAATCCTAGTCTTGATGTTGCAAGATCAAACTGCAACAGATTGTCTTCAATTTGGTGACCTCCAATTACAATTGATGTCCTAGGATTCACACCCCCATCCACAAAGCCAAGGCATAGCACATCATTATTCACTTGAACCATCGAGTTTGCACCAAAAATTCTCCAAAACACACTCTCACTTTGCAGAACAAGATCAATACTAGGCACTGCTGGTCCAACACGGGTGCTACCGATGTTTCTTGAACTAAAGCATGCTCCAAATGGCGCCACGGGTGTGACTCTAGTGACATTAGAAAGTTCTGATACAAAAGCATTAATAACAGCATTGTAAATTGATGATTCTAAGACTGTGTAAGGATTAACACTGCTGATCTTCGTTCCGCCATTGCCTTCGCTGTCGATGGACAGTAATGTTGTGTTTATAGGGACATCTTTCTCGTTGATCTTGATAGATCTTACTCCGATGAAGTATTCGGCCGATGGCTCACCGGAAGAGTAGGCTGATGCAGTGCTTACTGGGTTGATAATAAGTGGGGTGTAAATAAGATTGGTTGAAGCATCAATATTGGGAAGAAATCGATATGGGCCATCACCAAATATTACAACACCTCTGGCTGTTGTTGAAGAGCTTAAACAAACAGCAAATTTTCTGTCAAAGCTAAAATCTGCAGCAAATTGAGAAGGAAGTGCAATTCTTGTCATTCCAAGGCCTGCCATGCCCTTAACGCCACTTGCAAGCCCTTGTAAAAGGAACGTGGAGCCACAAACGAAGAGAAACTGGGACACAGAAACATTCCTGCCAGGGTTCCTTCCATCGGTAGATTGAATTGACACAACATCGGAAGCCAATTCCCCACTGGTGGCAGTCCTTGTCACGGTGTTATCCGGGAGGAGGCCGCACGTGTTATTATTGCAGCCAGGCCTAGGAGGTGAAAAACACTCCCCGCAGCTAGTGGATCTGGCAAGTGAGCATTGAGCGGATCGACAACGGGCCGGCCGATAAGTGGATGAGACATAGCCTTGGTCACAATCCACCCACAAGAACTGGCCCCCAAGATCAAGTGTTACACTGACAGGCACAAGGGGCGTCCTTTGATTAATTTGAGCAAGGTATTGGAGAGTTGATGGGTCTTTTGTGACAGGTAGAATAAGAGCCTTAGGTCGAAAAGACGTTTGTGCAATAGCTGAGGACACAAACAGAAAAGAGCATAAAATGAGGACGTACGAAGAAGAAGAAGCACCAGCCATGATCGATAATTTTAGTATAGAATGGATGAAAGACAATTCCCTTTTATAATTGGTTCTATCAATTACGTGATGAGGTGAAGCTGTCCGAAAGATTTCTAGTGTCGACTTATTTGCAAATTCAACGGAAGATTTGGAAAATTTGACTTTGATTTTGTCTTCTACATGGCTTTATCCATTATTACATAACAAAAAAATGCCATTATCACCTTTAAATAATTAATACGAATTAATGCAATTATATCGTATGATGGGGAGATCAGATCTAAACTCGTTTTGCACCGAATAATTAAAAATCTAAGAAACATAAAATTGTTAGATTACCGATTATGTTCATTGATTGCTAATCACTTTACTATTTAACTTCGTTGATATTCGATTTACCAATGTATTTATCTTCATTGATATTCGAGTCACCACTTGAGTTATGACATTGGCATTATGCCTATCTATTTTGATTATCTTTTGTTCTATTCACATCTATTCATCAATCATGTCTTATATGAAATTCATAAATTTTTTAGAGATATGTTGCAAATATTCTCGGTTCAAAAGAATTTATACATAAATAGTAAATAAGTAAATAGACATTTATATTCATTGAAATATGTTACTATAAATAAAGCTGAACTATTTATAAATAAATTTAAAATTTTTGTCAAATGGAATTTATCTTGTTAATTGATTCATGTACGCCGACACTTTCCTAAGCTATATCAGCATAATACTTATCGTACATGGCATATGCTGGTTTCACATAATTTAAATTATTGAAATACAATTAATTTTGAAAATGACCGATCTATTCAAAGTCATACTTTGAGTGCCACCTTTGATAGAATAATTAATAAGATAACATTAAAAAAGTCAAAACAGTGGGAATTTTATCCTTTAAAAATTATCATAATTTATTGGTCTGAAAAGTATTTGACAAATTTTATTTTTTCCCTCACTTTTAGAATTTTATATTTCCTAGAGAGGGAGATTGATTTATTTTTATTCATTTTTCACAAATATTTGAATAATTATATGTTAGTAAAAATTTTTAAAACGGGATATATCCATTCCGTCTAATTATACAATTCCATGAGACAATTTAAAAAATATATATATTTCATCAAATTTTATTAAAATTTGCTAAAAATCTTATTTAATCCCCATCAAACAAGGGCTTGAAAATATTTTTCACATTACCCTTTTTCTGTTAATTAACTACATTATAATTATAATTAAGTTCATTAATTTTTGCTCATTTTCTCTTTTGTGTTCTTAACTTTTTTTTGTTCAATTTTAACCTCGACCTTATCTTAATTAGCATACATAAACATAATATTTGGACAAAAATGTTATAAGAAACAATATGTTTAAATTAGTTGAAGGTTAAACGTAAAAACGTGATGAAAAAATAGATATATAACTACAAAAATGTGCAAAATTGAAGATCTTCATTACAATCAGAATGTGGTGTAGTTAACAAAAAATTTGTTGTAATATACTGTAGGAGCAAATTGAAGACCTTTATTTATTTTATGGATGGGATGGGGTTTTGATGCTTTGGTCATAGCGTTTTGAAGAACCTCTTTTAAGAAATTTGGATATTTAAACATAAAAGTTTGAATATAGTGCAAGTTTCTTGCCTTCCCAATATTATAAGAAATAAAGACTTAAAATTTGTTACGCAATTGAAGGGAACGTAGATATTCTTAATAAACTATTAATTGGATGAGTTCTACAAAAAATCCCGTGGGGATTAAATAAATTATGGAAGAGTTATGCTCATATAAGACTTAACAATTCAAGGTTTTATATATTTTTTCTTAACATAAGTCATTATATTATTCGTTTAATATACGAGTCAAGACTTTATCTTTAAGATGTCTAGAAAATGTTAAATCATTTGAGACGCAGATCTTGTTTTAATCGAATCCCACCCCGAGTATCCACAAAAGCACAATTAGTATTTCAAATTTTATAGCAGCACGTCTCAATTTTTTCCCTAAAATAATTTCAATATATCTTAAATTAATTACAAATAAAAACCTAATCATTGAAAGGTTTTTAATTATTTAATTAATCTCAACAAACGTGCTATTAAAGTCAAAACAAATCCAGAATTGCTTTGGTTGTAGAAACAAACTACGTAACGAAGTTTTGTACGTGTATTATGTGTGCCAAAATTGACCGGTCGTATCTTTTTCCCTTGCATGGACAACTTCATGAAATTGAGACTAGTCGGCTGCAAACTACAATAGACAGTGACATGTGACTTATCCAATTGACCCTAACAAGAACCCTATATTTGTCCGCTTTGATTATCTGACTATTACAAGTTCATGTTGGTGATTAGTGTTCCGATTATACCTAACAATCTCTCGATCAAAGTTAAGCCTGATTCTAAACCTCTACGAAAGTTATGAACATAAAAATTACATTAAACTCTAAAACATTCAATTCGAAATCACACGAGACATAAGGGCTTATCTCTATCCTATATTGGTCTTTATGTTGTTGTTAACTAGTCACAAATATGTTCCAAATTTGAGGTTAACCTATAAACACAATAGATACGCTAAAATGAGTAGAAATCTAATCAATTCATCGATGCTAAGGTCAGTTTAAAAGCGTAAATAAATATGTAAAACACACTCATTAGACAACATCAACATCTTTTCTACGCTGCGCATTACATTCGGCCGCCACACCAACCCGCAAGCCATGCTCCTTAATTTGCAAATCAGAGGCTACGAAGTGCCCTATATTTTATAAATTACAGAAGTACTCAAAACTACTTCCATTTACGTTGGGAAGTGATGGTCCAATCCAACGTTAAGGCAACAATGAGAATGGATTTGGCCCAGCTGGAAAATATTTTCCAATAACTTCAAAGTGAGGCCCAATAACTCGACCCAATATCAGATCAGATGAAATCGCGTTTAAGGAGTGCGACTTTAGTTGTCCCTTATTTTGCTAAGTTTTCAATTGCTCTGGACCGGTGATCTCATCCATGAACAACAGTGATCGGTAAGAGTATAAAATAAGGCCTTTGGCTAAAACCCTAAGGCCACACGTAGGAGTTTGTGAGGATCTGGATTGATCCAAGGCTTCTGTGATGAAACAGATAAGTGAAATATTTGAGCTTATATTCGATGAGATCTTGATGCCTTTTGTTTGGTTAAGAGTCTGTCATATTTTGTGTGAACTCCAAATCGTATGTGTGTATTTTTTTTATTAATAATATAGATATACAAGATCAATAAATTATTACAAAATAATTTTCTCAACTGTTTGGAGTTGTCACTTCATCTCTAACACAGCATTGAGAGAATATATTATGAAACATGCTCGATCGAGCGTTGTTAGTTGTAATACAATAATACCATTATTCAATACGGAACGAACTTATTTATTTAAATAATATGTTTTCGACAATGATGGATAAATACCCTTATTGAACACGAAACCGAGAATTGATTATACATTATTAAAATCTGAAAATCAATGCAGAAAAGAAAATAATCAGAAGAGCTTAAACACGGGAACAGCTTGAATTCCAGAGTAGAAGGGACGAACTAAAGCTGAGTTTTGATGAAACCAAATCAAACTCAAGAAGATTATCCTCTAACTGATGTCCACCGATAATGATAGAAGTTCTTGGCTCTTTTCCACCATCCACAAATGCAAGGCATAAAACATTATTATTAACTTTAACCAGGGAGTTTGCTCCATGTATTCTCCAGTAAACATCCTTTCCTGGCAAAACAAGATCAATCGTTGGGACAGAGCTGGAAATGGATTCTGCACTGAAACATGCTCTAAATGGTGCCACTGCTGCTATACTTTTGATCTTCATGTCGGCCGCGGCCTTGACAAAGGCCCTGGTTAAAGGCTTGTAAATTGAATTATGCAAAACAGTGAAATTGTTTATAGTGCTGATTTTTGTCCCTCCAACTCCTTTTTCGTCAATGGTTAAGTACGATGTTTTGATAGATAGAGGTCTTCCATTGACTCTGATGGATTGTACATCGATGAAATACTCATCTGATGGATCACCTTCAGTGTAAATTGGGTAAGTGCTAACTGGATTTATAATAAGAGGTGTAGACACTAGTGAATTAGGAGTAGTGTACTTTCCCCCACCAATGAATATTTTCCCCACTTCTTTATCAGATGGTATACATAAAGCAAATTTGTCGGGTAACTTAAATTTATTTGCAACCTGTTTGTGCAAAGAAATTTCAGTCCTGGCGAGGCCTAACATTCCAGTAGCTATACTGGTGAAGCCGATCAAGTACTCTGAGTGGAAACAAGAAAAAGGAAGCTCGGAAACTTTCACATAATTTTTCGAGTATAGCGTGTCCTCTGCAAACCCTTCTGAATAAAGCATATTTTCGAAGGGATTGTATGGGGAGGCACCACAGGTGTCATTGGTGCACCCGGGACGAGGGGGTAGATTGCATCCTACGCATCCAATCCCTTTTGCTAATTCACATTTCTTGGATCCACAGGGAATTGGATTATAGGTAGATGAAGCATAGGAATCACAAGTGAACCACAAGAACTGGGAGCCAAGATCAATAACTGCATTAACCGTGGCACGGTTGCTGCCCATTTGTAGTGTTGTGTAGTATTGTGAAGTTTTCACGTCCTTCCTAACGGGGAGGAGAAGCCCGTTGGATGGCACATTTGCTGCATATACAGAACTACAAGTGAAAATGGCAAGGAAGAAAAAGAGGGTATGAAGAGAAGAAGCCATTGGAAACAATATGCAATTTCAAGCAAGGCAATAACACTAACTTATACTGCAAAATCGAGTATGGACGACTTTTGCTAGTCAAATTTTTTGTTCAGCGACAGCTAAGTTTTCATTAAATATGTGATCTATTAGAACAGGAAATTATAAAACTACTCCCACTTTGTCTGTCATAATGTACGGATTAGATCAAACACGTAAAGTCAACCCTTATAAATTGACTTTGTGGGGCATAGTAATATTAAAATTCTACATGCATAGGGAAATTTAGGGTTTATTTTGGGGAGATTTGCTCCTCGTGAAAGAAGCGGCTCGAAATTGTGGGGTCCCCTGCCAACAAGTTAATCCATTTTTATATCAAATACATCCAATATTATACTTCTAAATTAAGTTTAAGCTTTACCAAGCACACTAAATTTCATTATTTTTATTCACATAAATTAGTTACCACTTTTATGTTAAATTAAAAATTACTTGGGACTTTTGTATAGAATGTACTAACATTCTACCGATGTAAAACTTGCAAAATAGGACATGTTAGTGAGCTCGACCTTGTTAGTAAGCTCAAGAGTTGGAAAAAGGCTGAATTTAAATCTGACAATCAAGACAATACTGCAATTCTGATGATAAATATGATAGAAGAAGAATAAGTCTTTTTAGTACACATTGTGATCCCTCTCGAAGGAATTTTTGCAAGATTGCGAATTTACATGTAATAAGTATGTAGGCCTTAATCTTGTACAAATGTTAGTCGTTTTTTCTATTTATTTATTTATTTACTTTTTTGTTGTAGGTTAACTCCGAGTTCTAGACAAGGAAAAGAGAAGAACTAATTAAAGGTCTGGTCCAAACCGCAAGGGAAAGACGTGAAATTGAGGGAAAAAATAAAAATAAAAATGCTGAAAACGAATACTTCTTGTGGCCTGAAGAAGTCCATGTCCAAAAAAATCTTGAGGTTGCGCCAACGCAACTGAATGTTGTGAAGAACACTGCTTCGGTTTCACGGCTGCGAGAATGGAAGAACTTGGCTTGTTGCCGTGAGGAAAATATTTGGAGCCGAATTCTTATCAACTTGCATTAAGGCGAAGTCTTAGGATTAATTTGGGCAAGAATTTCGGTCAATGATGTTAATTTGCAGCCACAAAGACATGAAAATCGATGGAAGAAGACCAAAAATCAAGGAGGTATTTTGGAGCACAAAGGCCAAAGCAAACGATTTTTCTCTTTCTCTCAGCCACGTTTTCTTTTTCATAAATCACACACCCAAAAAGGGTTAGGGCAAGCAACATAAATATAGGAATATGTTAGGCTCTAATTTGGCCAAAGAAGGTTTAAATAGGCCAAGACTCTATAGCAGTCTAATTGGTAAATATATGGACGGTGAGCAACATTAATTCTTTAAATTACTTCTAATGATCTATATTGTTTTTGGATCAAACCTTTAAATTTGGTTGTTGGTAATCAACTCACCATTGAAAATATAATTCAACGTTTTACATCATCATTCGAAATTTATTGGGTATCAAAACCCAACACAAGTTTATGTTGAATAAAAAAGTTCAAGAAACGGGAAAATTCATAAAATTTATTCAAGAACTTGATCCCAAGATCTAATAAACTTATTAGATTTGCGTTCTAATCATCCTAAATTAGTCAAAGGAAAATAATGTGCTAGGTGTCATTAAATAAAAGGTACAATTAAATCCCTATTTGAGTTCCATTAAAATTTTAATTCATTTTTGCTCTCTTCTTATCAATTGTAGATTTTTCAATAAAATAATATTATACGTAAATTCAAATATTTTTCTTATTTTTAATCAGACATTCTTCAAAAAAATTATTATTTCAAATTACATTTTCTCCAAAAATCAATTATAATGGAGTTCAAACAGACTATAAATGAATTACATAATTTCACATTTAACTGAATCTATCACATATATTAGTGTTGTATAACATTATTCTTATAGGGATAGTGTGATTACCTCAAAGCTTGATTAATTTTGTGTTCCAAATTCACGGACTAAACTGCCACAAGCCTCCAAGAATCTACAAGCTTTCAATCCTCAAACCTTCTTATGAGTGTGCACCAAAAAAGGCCAATCTTGATTTTTAGATTCCTTAATCACACGAGGAACAAGAATAATTTTCTCTGTAAATTTTCCCCAATGATAGTCAAGAATGACAGCCCTAGACCGTCCCCTAGGGGCTGCAACTCCAACCCTGTTTGTCTATATTCTTATTTTAACCTCTTGCACGTGCAGAACTTTCATCCCTTGTACTGTAATTAAATTCAAAACTTTTCAAGAAGCTACAAAAGGGACTTGATCGGACCAATATATTTTAGGCTCCAAAAATTGAACTATAGTCAAACCGATCGGAGATCATACTGTTGTAATTTAGTTGTTCAAAATTGATGTTTGGGGTTGGGCCTTAAATGGACCAAATGTATGGATGAATTGCGGTAGAACTAGGATACACAAATTGGGGCAAATGAATTTGCCTGCGATCGCATGGGACACTTCAACTTTACCTGAGGCTAAAAGGTTATAGCCATGTGCCTATATGATCGCATGGGCATAAAAATTAGCCGTTAGGTTGGTTTTGCAACTTGAATTCTGATGCCTTTTTAATGAAAAGTTCCATTTTTTTATGAATGGTTGATACCATTTCGAGATGTGGAAAACTATAAATAGGTGAGCGTTTTCCATATCAAAAGCAATTTTACATACAACCATTCCATATAATCGAATAGGAATCATCAAATTCTAGTACATATTCAATCTTCAAAAGGAAGAAAGAGTTGTGCTATGGTATTTTTCATTAAGGCTTGATTAATACTTCGAATTATTTGTCATTTGAATCCTTAAAAACAATTGGAGAGGAGACAAAACATAGTTTGAGGACAATGATCATCAGGTGTTCAAGTCTTGCAAAATTCATTCCATTTTTGGCGTTTTCATCTTCTTCTACTCTCCATTTTTTTTTATTTCCAACACATACCGATGAACTTTCAGCTTTCGCTCACTAGGTTAAAGACGTAAAACTCAACTCACAAAATATATAAAATCATAAAAGTGATGTTATTTAATTCTCTGGAATTATATCAACTTTATGTCAAGTTCCCATCGGACGTCGAATAACAAAATTCGAGCTAAAATTACCATTTCGCCTTTCTAATTATTTTCTCAGTCCGAATTAGCTTTCCATTAAGAAAATTTTCATGATGCAATCATGGAATTAGTATTCCGACATCCTGAATACTGAGCTCTGATTTAAACTACTAAAGAAAAACTCAATAGACTCATGAATCCATCAAACAGGGTAATAAATTTCGAACTCGAATAGTGCTCACTACTTCGATTCCTATAAGCTCCCAACGTATAGAAGTATTTGATCGTGTAATCTGATCTCACTCATAGACACATCAAGGAACATCGAGCCACTATATATTATGTGTTAAATTAAGATAATCCACAAGGCAATCAAGTGTGAATTATTTTTTACGCACAATCATGTTATTGAAATTAACCTACATGTATGGTCCTATCCATTACCCTGTCAAGTGTACTAGTGTCAATTCTCTAATGAAACTTAATTACAATCAAGACAAACCACATATATCAACGTTATAATATTATCATGATAAGAATCTAATTTTTATTCACCGGCCTAAGACAAAACAATTATCAATCGAAATGTATCTTATGTGCTTCTCAATGATGCACATAATTTAAATTATCACAAAATGCCCGAAGGTAATTAATTGCATGCTCTAAATTGTAATAGTTTATTTAACTACAAAACTAAAATATTAATACAAGAATCTTGTCCTAACAGTATAGGACACCAATTCCAACAGTTTCGAATCTAAATATAATTTCGTGCATCTATGTTATTATGGTCCTTATTGCTTTTTTAGATTGAACTGTGAACAGTAAGGAGATCGAGAGACAATTTATTTGTGTAAGCCCAAATTAAAACACAAAAAATATGAATTGTGTAGTGTTTATATGGATCCAATTTTGTGGCTAAAAGCACTTTAGTTTGTAGAAGTTCAACTCGAATTGCAGTAAATTTGCTTATTTAAATAGTTTTTGGTTTTGTTTGAGAGATGATTGAATTGTAAGGAAGAGAAATTCGATTGGACACAAGAATTAAATATTGTGAAGACTACATTGGATATAATATCATGATATCATATGTCTTAAAATTCTACTCTTATCGAATTACTCCCATGTTTAGATTGGCGAACAACATTTTCTGATTTTTAGTTTTAGCTTCAAAATCACCAACCAATTTGAACTGTTTAAATTGTTCAAATGAAAGAAATCAACAGGTAGTAAGTAACACATTTCTCATAAGATCGACACTCTATTCGTAACTATATAACTCGTCGCGATGTTATGCACATGCAATCCAAGCGAACAAGTTTTTGCGTTGTTGCTAGGGATTATTTGCTATCTATATTGAATATTATTATGTTCTAGCTTTTATTTTAATCATCCTTTTATTTTCTTTTTCCAGTAAGTAAATTTGTGCATGTAACATTTAAATAGCCTAGATTCTAATTCTTACGTCGAACATACCGACTCAAAAATAATAATAAAAAATAAACGGATGACAATGGCGGATCCACCTAACGTAGTGGCTAATGAGGAGAATAGCAGACCTATAGGAACTAGGAAGATTCATGACCCCAACTGGGGCTCAGATCTAGTCCAGTGTTTCATCTTCAGCCTTTGGGCCAAACAATTTCCAACTGTGGTCGATTGTGTAAGGTATGATAAGGAACACAAGATAAAATTTCATATCAAATAAAGATAAAAATATAGACCAATTTATAAGGATTTGTGTTACTCCTCTTAATAAAATTGAAATTTTAAGATGAAATCTCAAGTCTTAATATGGTATCAAAATCCATTAAGTTCTAATTAGCAATTTGATTCAAATAATACTTAAAAACGAGCACACGAATTTCACCATCGGTTTGCTCAAAAGAGTCACCATTTTGCTGGACGTGTCAAGGGATAAAGAATAAAGATAAAAATATAGACCAACTTATAAAATCTTTTACTGCTCATCTTAATAAAGTTAACCTTTTTAATATGAAACCCTAAGTCTTGATGCACATTTCATTTCCATAAGAAAGCACATGATAATCCACACACCTTCCCACATTTCGTACTTCCTATAGTTTTGTATCAAACGATGGAGTGAAGCTGAGACTTTTTCCACAAACACTAAGAGAGAGAGAGAGAGAGAGCGGCTCAATCTTGATCGTAAGTTTTTAAAAAACCCCAGCAAAAGTTATAAAATTTAGAAATGAGATAACTGATTTTGCTCAATTTGAGTCCGATCATCCCTAAGAAGCTTGGGAAAATGTATAATTATTGGCGGATCTAGGGGGACTGGGCTGTGCTATAGCCCGTCCCCCCAGCCCAATTCACCTTTAATAAAACATATATAAGTAAAAATAATTTTTTTATGTGTAAAAAAAATAAAAAAATTGCTCATTAGACCATCTTAATTTTTTTTCCTGAATCCGCCCGTGTATAATGACATGCTCATGAAGTGCCCGTATCCTGGCTTGAGCTGCGAGTTGGATTGGATCATAATCGGCACTGCAAATAAAGGCTCAGTTAGCACAATGTTTTATTATGAATTGTGGTGATATGAAATACTTCCGAATTTATCGAATTTTAAGAGTTCCGTATCATTGATGATATAATTTTGTTAGCCCATTTATAGCATATTGGGCTAACTGATATTCTATGTGTCTATAGCACACACCCATGCCTCTCTCATTGCGAGCCCAATTTCGCTGTCCACCTCATTCTGAGTCATTCGCCTCAACTTATTCATAAACGTGCATGTGGTTCTCATTTATATTTTTTGGCAATCAAATTTCAAATCTCATTTTAATTTTCGATGAACTAAGCTCAATATAACACGAACCAAGTTTGAGAAACTCATATAATCCAGGATGGCCATTTAAATCTAGGGCCAACTAGAAAATTATACTGTTTTAAAGAGAAGCCAGGACAACTCCTACCTAGACCCATCGGAATTGGATGAGTTTTATTCAAGAGTATAAATTGGCAACTCGAAAAATAATTCACGAGTTTTGTTGAGTAAAAGTTCAAAAATGAAACAATAATATTTTTCCTCGACTGCCAATTTTTTGTTTACAACATTAACCAACAGAAAAAATCTAGAAAATCACAAGATAGAGGCCCATGATTGTTCAGTCACATGAAATTAGTACTACATAGTACTATTTTTTCTTGCCAATTAATGCTATTCTTCACTCACGTGCATAGGTTTTAATTTGTGGCAATTATCATCACATGACGCCTTGTGCTCTCGATTCGATATATTTGCAAAACAATTCCTTTTTCCCTTTTTTTTTTTTCCCCCCCGTTTGTCAATCTGTATCGACAAGCCCATCTTAGTGAAAGAAAATCATGATGCGAACACTTAGCTTAGGGTCTATTCTCTTTATCGTTTTCAAGTTGTTTTCTGTTTTCGATTTTTCAACACAGTGAAAATACGTTCTCTTCCCTATTTTCAAAAATACGTTTTTAAAAACAAGTAAAAAATTTACAAAGAAAACCCAAAACGACTGGTGTTTTCAATTAATCAAGCCAAAATTTTCAAAACGCATTTTGGGTGTTTTCAAAACAATTTTTCAAAATGTCAAAAAGAATACATTTTCAACAATCTCAAAATGAATACTCAAAACAAAAAATTCAAAACTCGAAACACAAAATTGAAACATCAAGCTCATCAATCTAATCTTTGAGGGGACATGCAAAAAGTAGTACCATAAAAGTGAAGTTATTGATTTATATAATTGGTGCTTAAATAGGATCTGGCAGTGTCCCTTTCGAAACCTAATTTGGCGACAGGGCTAGGACTTTTGATGATATTGCAAATATCGGTGGTGTCACGTCTGGCCTTTAAATTAGGTTTCTTTTGAAAATTCAGAGTGCACCAACGAATTCTGAAAAGGGTTTGACCAAATTCCCCTTAAAACATGCCATTCATGTTTCACCTCTGCTCTACTTCCAACTGACAATTTGGCTCCATGCTTTTGACACCATTCCTCTTAAACTCTTTCGTGCATACCTCATCCTTTTACTTTTCCCTTTTTATAACGTTAATTTCTAATAATTTTTCACTAATTCATCGTAAAAAAATGTTTTGTTCTTGAATAAATTTCATATATCTCGACTCTTTTAACTGCAAAAATTATTCAAAAATAGGAAAAACGCGTAAAACAATATTGTAATTTGCAGAAACACACATGGGAGTGGAAGTAATAATGACGACTCGTGGCTCGTGAAGATGTGGGACCCGTTAGTTGAACTCGCCGCCGTACACCCCCGAAAAAAGATTCCGTCTCTGAAGAGGGGAAATTCATTGCAGTACAGGCTAACGGACATCAGCTTCCGTCATTCCTTCAGATATCCTCTTTTGCCCCAGGTGACTTCACTTCTTTAAGTTAACCATGGAGCTTGGTCGGCTACTCGGCTTCCCTCGGCTCGGCTTCCCTCATAAATAAAAGTAGTATTTATTATTTACAATGTACTTTTTTGCCAAGGGGATTTGCTGGAAAGGAGAAGTTAACCAAATACAAAAATAAGAGATTGAATTGGGAGACTTCGACTGAAAATCTAACTAAAATCTTAGTTCAGATTATCGCAACTTTTTTTTTTTTTTTTGGATTTATCTCCATCTGAAAATTCACTTCATATGCAGGCAATAAAATCTAGCAACTTTGACGTAATAATTATATTGAAACCAAATTAGCGACGAAAAAGTCTGTGAATGGATTGGATTACTAGTAAAAACTGTCTAAATCTCGTGATTGAAACAATTTTGGAGACTAATTTTGATTTTCAAAAATAATTAAAGCTGTAATACAAGAAATTTGAACTTAGGATGGACCTCTAGGTTACATAAGAAACCTTCATACACCGAGCTACATAAGTTATTAGGCCAAATATAATCACACACCTAAATGTTATTTTCATATTTGAAAATATATATGAATCTAAGTTCGTAACAAGCAATGACCCACTAGTTCAATTATTAAACTAACGATGTTTTTAAGTCGATAACCCAGTTCGATACTTCGATTGAGTTAATGATGTTTACGGGTTTCATAACTTTGCTTAAAACTATAACTTTAATTAATTTAACGATTTATCCTTTAACTTTAAATGACATGAGCATCTCATCTTAACTATCTACATAATAAGAAAACCCAAATCCCCACATGCGTACCATGAAGCAATAGAACAGTATACTGCTGTAACAGCCAGCCAATAGGGGACGCCCCTGGCCATGTATCAGTATAATAGATACTAGAATGTACTATATGATATCAGAAAAATAAGATATAATTAATTGTACAATTTAATTATATCCATACAGTTTTCAAAATAATAAGAATAATGTTACATGTACAATATTAGTTGATAATATCTTATTTAACATTATCATATATATTTATTTTAAAAAATAAATTTTTACATTAGATGCTAGAATTTTGACAACACGTGATTGACAATTAATTTATATTCTAAAATGCTAGGCTATAGTAGAGAAGAATAAGAGTTTTACAGATTTCGGAATGTGAAATTACAAGACATGTATACCAACTTACCAAGGTTTTATCACAAGTTATATAGGTTGAAATATTGAGATATTTTATTATTATTGTCTCGTCCCCTAAAAATGTCCGATAAGGTGGGGATGAGAATTATCGTTCCATTCCCGTTGTGATCCCTATTTCAAGCATATTTTATATATAGTATTAGATAATTTTATAAGACAATACAAAAATAGTATACATGTCACACCAACTATCTAAATACATTTTGTGACTTTTGAATTAAGTGGTTCCACTAATATACATGATTTTTTTTTTGTTAAACTATAAAATAAATAAATAATGGTAATGGAAATAGTTTTGAAATTTTTTATTAATCCTCGAGTTAAGATGTTTAATTGAGGTTTTGCAGTAATAAATAAATAAATGTATATTCATGACCCCCCGTCATGTGATTCTGCTAAGAATTCCTTGGACATTGCGCTTTGAACGAAGAATTCCCCTCGAAATTATACCACCTTTTGACTTTTATCATTCAAAATCAATTATTTTTATCAAATTTAAGCTTATTTTATTTGGATTAAATTCAATATTCCCTTTTTTTATTTTTTTCTAAATTCGAGGAATGTACTGGTACGTTTTTTAAATAGAGCAGGGAATAGGGTGCACTTAGTCCAAGACCCCATTAGGAGACAGTTTCTTATGCACATAAGATTTGATTCTTCACATGGGCATTTTGTACTAGTTGACTTTATTAGTCAAGTTTTATTCAATGAATTTTCAGTGACAAGTACACTGTAAATTTATTTAATTTTAAATTTTTTTTTCTCATGCAAGTAAAATTTGACGGATTATTCTTGGTGAACATGGCCACATAGCCCTATTCGTGTAGGAGAAGGACTCAAATTTGACTTACTAATTTCAAGGGAATCTTTATTCGTAACGCGTATTAGATTTTTATATTCAATCATGTTACATATACATTTCATTTGACATTCTAATATGTAACATCCATCGTCTCCATTAATTTTTACAACCAGAAATGTACATATACCTTAATTCTTTTATATTGATTGGGGTTCGAGCAAAACTAATAATCTTGAAATCTATAGTTTCAGTCCGTAGTTTAACTTTCCAATACAGTTTTGACAGTTGACGCATCAATTTTATTACTAAGATGAAAAAAATTTGTTGTCACCTACACACATTACAAATTATTGTATTTTTCACTTTTAATAAGAAATGATGTGTCTAAATATAAAAATGCATTGAATGGAGAAACAAAAAAAAACATGAACTTTGAGCCTCTCGAGGGTGAAACAAATCCTCTTTACTTGGATGTTCCATTTTATAACAAGGTGTATTGGGCATATAAGCAAATCTCAGTTTGAATGAAATGCTACGAGTCTCATCTAACACTTGAGTTTTGTACATGTTCCTAATATTTTAAAAAGCGTAAAACGAAATTAGGTGATAAAATTATTTTTTTACGTCTATACATGTCATTTAGAATGTTGATATTCCAAATATAATTGTTTGAAAATAATTTAATTTGATATATACTATGTTTTGACACTTGCTGAATATCTGGTTTCAAATGTTGTTGCTGAAATTGGTTGATATATGCGATCTACGAAAAGGTAAGTCACATTTAATTTGTTGTGTATAATGAACACCCTAGTTTGTGTACATTATCGTTAGTCTTGTATTGCCTAGCTATTATAACAATTGTCACGTAAACTTAGTCATAAGACCGTTAACGATAAATTGAGTTACATAAATTACTTTTTTATTGAACGCTCGTGTTCAATTTGTTACAATAAAATCACCCAATTTCAATTTTCTTGGAAATAAAAAATTATGCAAATTGTCCCGTCGTTAAATCTATCGTAATAAATTGGTTTGAATGTTAACACTAACGGATTAATTATTTATATCTCAACATCACTATGCAATACATATCACCAGCACAAAAAAAAAATATGTATATATGAACTAGAAGCATGTATTTTTATTTTTATTTTTTATTTTAAAAAAAATCATATATCTATTAGGTTTACCGTCAAAGTCAGAACATTATGTCAATTAAGTAGATAACAATGGACAAAGTGACCATATTTGTATGCAAATCGAAGCTGGTTGACTTGCTTGCACTAAATTGAATATTAGTGAGCAGATGTACAAGAAAATAAAAGTTGAGTGACCTAATTGTATTAAAGATGAGTATCGACTAGCAAGACCAGTAAAGATAATAGATTGATCTTTATGAAATGACAAACTAACTTATCTAGTTTATTCAAATTAGTGCAACCATAATTTATATCAATTGGTCACTTTTAAATGCTTAAATAAATTGCTTAACTTTTATAATCTAGAAGACGAGTAGTTTATTCTACAAAACCATCCATCATAGCGATATAAAGAAGAATAAAATATTGAACAAAGTAAGTGCTATCCACCCAAAGTCACTAATATTTATTATGCATAATTTTATCAAGACTCCATTATGTGCTTTTCATTATTTGCCATTATCTTGTTTTCCACTTTGGAGCATAATCTAAGCGCTATAAATTTTTGATGTTATAGCATCATAATGGAATTTATAAAAATTTGTACATATCATGTAAATCTCCCTATATATCGTTGGGCTTTATACGTTCAAAATTTTTTATTTTTATTTTTCAACCGTATGAAAATTTTTACGATCTAATCTATCAAGAAACAAATATTACCACATTATTGAAAAGAATCGAATACTTTATGTTATAGTGTTGTTTCTTTCCTATGTAGTCTAGTCTTCATTTATCCTTCATAATTGGTGGAAGACTAACAATAAAATGACATTGAATACATTTCCTTTACAAGAGATAGTGGTTTGTTCATTCTATCTAATTCATAATTTATTCCATTCCAAAATCCAGAAAGTAGAGTTATGCTATGGAAACTCTAGTTTTATAGTCTTGAAATATAGAACGACTCTTTTTAGAATTCTTAGTTAGAGGCAATTGTCGATTAGAAATTTTGTTATATTCTCGGTTCCCTAAGAGTTAATTTATTGTCCGTGTCAAGCTTACAAGAAATTTCGATTCCTAAGGATTTTTTTATTTTTATTTTTTTCCTTTTTTTCTTTTCATTTATCTTTCTTGTATGATTTTTTGTTTATTTAAAATTCAATGGTAGAATTATCCTTACACTGGACATTAATGGATGGAAATTATGCCCCGAAAAAATGATTGAATAGTTTGCTAAAAATAGCGGTTCACTCTCAACCCATTTCTAAAACACAGCATGCTAAAGTCTGTCAAAAAAATTCAAATTGTTACAGTATCTAAATTTTAAAAGTAAGAATTTGTTTAGACTTGGGATTGCATCGAACTACAAGTTTTAATATAATATCAAATCATTAAATTTCAATGAGCTATTCAATTTCAATAACACTTTAAAAATTAGCACGCAGATTTCAAAATTGATTTGTTGAAATAAGTCATCATATTGTAGGAACATGTTAAAGAATAAAATCATACATCGAATAAAAATGAAAATATAAATCAATTAATAAGTATTTGGATTGTTCCTCTCAATAATGTTCTTAAAATAATTTAGGGTGCGTTTGATTGATAATATTTTTTTTGGAAATGTGTTTTTTTTCACCTAATTTTTTATTTTTGTGCTGTTTTATTGAAAAAGTTTCCACGAAATATATTTTCATATTTTTAGTCACGCGACCATATTTTCCTTAAATACAAAGGAAATTATTTTTCTTAATGGGAGGTGATATTTATTGTTCAGGTAATTCCCTCTCTCATCCATTCCCTCTCTAGATACTCACTAATAAAAATGAAAAAGTATAATATTTTCTTTATTGAGAATTAAATCAATCGAATGCATTTAATAAATAAATTTTCATACAAATAATTTCTAAACAATTGAATTGTTTAGAAAAAAAATTTTCATGCAATTTTTATACTCACGATCAAATGCACTGTTAACTTAAAAAGGGCAAACAAAAAAAAAGTGATTCAGACAAATTAACTGAAAAAATCCCTGTAAAACGATTCCATTCTTATACAAAATGGTCACATATTTACTTTAGCCGTACTTTCTTTCATCAAAGGTAATCATTTGTCGCATAGCATGAGTTGGTAAACAAAAAGAAAACATAGATTTTTATTTTATAATCACTGAAAAGTCATCCCACAAACAGCTTTTTTTTTATGTTTCTTTGTAGTTAATCAAACTTTAAGACAACTTCAAAGTGATCATCCAGTCTGTAGTCACATTCGAGGACATAAGTAAGAGATTCACCCCATTTTGATCCCAGGGTTGCTTAGCCCATACATTAATTAATATATGCACCAGTATATAGATGGGAAAGTTGTACGTTAAGTCTTTGATACTTCACATATTTCTGAGTTTCATGTAAAAAATTTAGTACTCTTAGAGTATATAATACAATAAATTATTGAGCTCGACATGATATGTTCAGAAGTCATGATGACCCCTCGAGTGCTAAGCTCATCAAGTTCAATGAGACCTAATAAATCCAATTCTCACTCTCTAGAAGGCACGGTTAGCCCTAAAATCTTGAGTTGTGACAAAAGATAACTTAGTTATAGTTGAGAAAAGTGAATCCACTCCTTTCACTCCGAGTACCATTCTCACATAGGGAATGAAATGCAATAATTTGCATTATATTAAAATGTTTTCAGAGAAATGTCCCACTCCCCCACTATTGGTTCTTTAGTCACTTCTTCCATTTTCGAAAGTAAAGTTACAAAGGGCAAGCTCATCCACAGTTAAACTCATACCTTTAATATTTGTTATTATATATAAATGAAGTGGACGCGCACTAAATGCAACTATTTGAAAACTGAAAAAGCGATCTTTAACGGAGTCAAATGTACAATTACTATTTAACCCAACATGTGAGTGATTTCGTGCTTTTTGTTCCAAATACTCGATAATGAGCCTAAAATTGGATCCCACTACTAGTCGGTAACAAATATGTGAGAATTATTGGTAATAGACATGTTGTAATATGAAGAAGACAAAAGGGGAAGATTGAAATATACTCACAAAAAAATATTGTAAAACTCAAAAGTTCACATTCTTATGAGTTTTCAACAAAAAATATTAATATTTGTTTATTTTTCAACAAAAATTCACATTCTTGTACTTTATTCAATAAAAAGTCACACTCTTGTTAATCTTCTTCTTCACATTTATTGTAGCCCAATCACCATGTCATTGCTAATCAGCACCCTCGTTGTCATCGTGGCTGCAGTTGTCTTTGCCTTTGCCTAACTTCATTCATAAGGTCCGCAAAAGTCACATTCTTGTTGATCTTCTTCTTCACACTCAAAACTCCGTTGAGAAAAAAGAAGAAAAAAAAATGTTAATATCGCTACATGAACATTAATCTGCATTAATGCATTCACTCTACTATTTAACAATTGTATTTGAGCTTAAATGTTACACTTTTACACGTATTTATTTTCTTTCTTATGTTATTTGATAACAAAAATTTGTGGGTTTGGAATGAGGTGTGCGCAGTACACTTTTATTCCTAATAATTGCTAAAATTTGGCCATTAGGGAAAACGGTGGGAAACAAATCTGATTTGAACCACTTGGATATCCAAATATATCTTATCACGTAAATTTTCCTTAGATTTGAACCATATATTCGACAGGACATCGAC
The DNA here is from genome assembly GCA_903798385.1 of Fraxinus cuspidata. NCBI lineage: Eukaryota > Viridiplantae > Streptophyta > Magnoliopsida > Lamiales > Oleaceae > Fraxinus > Fraxinus cuspidata. The sequence continues at coordinate 31,306 of CAIGRP010003463.1, forward strand.
TAGTCTGTTGGATGCCAAAATTGACCACTATGTCAACCCCACTTCAATTTGTAACCAATGCTGTTTTAGAGTATGGTAGGTTGTATTTAAGAGTAACTTTCTTTAAAAAAAAATAAGTTGAAATATAGTTTCAAATAAAAAAAAATTATTAGTAAAAACTCTAACTTTGAGAGTCACGTTTGACAAAATAAGTTCTTATATTAAGCACATTTAAATGTATCATTATTCTCTATGGTAAGAGTTGAGTGAGGCTCAACTGAGATTATCGTGTCATACGAGATTGAATGTTCATTTTACTCTATATTACTCAACTTTTGAGAGAAAACTTGCTTATACTAAACAAAACTTGCTCGTGGCAATCAATAAAATATGCACATTGAGAAAAATATGTCGAAAATGTGTTAAATGAAGGTAGAGAAAAATGTAAAACTAGATATAAACATAGAAAAGTATCAACGTTATTCTGGTTTGGATGGAAATTGCAAAATCTGTGAAGCCAAAGCACATTGTATGTTGATCATCCACGTGAAAAACTTAGCTCCTTAGCCTTTAATTTCCTGCCATTTCGTTCTGTAAGTTAAATACATTAATGAAAAGATAGTTATGAGCATATTTGACACGTTAAACCAAAAAAGACAACATGATAACGAATATTTGCACATAAACTTTTAACAAATTAACATGACTTTTGTGGAAGCGCAAAACCAAAAATGTTAGATTGATCGTGAACTTTTCGCTCCAACTGCACAGCTGATAGAAATTGACTTAGTATCGGAGATATTCGTGTTATATCGTTTGCACTAGATGTATGAATTATGAAAATGGATCTAGTTCCGCTAGCCTAGTGGTCCACATTAGTCATTCGTTAATTTTGATATCCAGGTCAGCAGAGCACACGAATTAAATTGACGAAAATGGATGGAGTTATTAGATTGCAAGCAAATAAATGCTGAATAATTTGATTACACAAATTAAAAATAAGTAACCATGATGTATTAAGAATAGAGATTATTATTTGAAAAAGTTTTTAATAAAAATTTTGATAAAAATTGATGAAATTTATAGTCGAAAAATTATATAAATTGTGGCGGCCCATATAATGTGGGGACTAAAATTGAATTTGGCCTATTTAAAGGTTAATAAAATTTTAGTAAAGTTTTATCAAATAAGAACTAAATAACTTATAATTGATTGAGCAATTGTAAACGTTAGATTATGAGTCTGTTTAGTGCATATTAAAATGAGAGAAATTTTTTTTTTTAAGTGATGTGATTTAAAATATGTAGTTGAAAAAAATGAAAAGTTATTGATTTGATGAAATATATTATTTTATTGAATAATGTGTGATTAAAAATGAGTAAAAAAAATGAGAACGAAAAAAAAAAAAATGAATCAAACGGGGGGCTATATTGAAAAAGAATAGAAAGATGGCTCCATGTAATGTCCTTTCAAAAATTCAAAATCAGTCCAAATTTAAGGTGAACGAGGAATAGCTGTTATCAACTTTGTCATGATTGTGCAATTCTTTTAACAAATCCACCACTGAAGTGTAGTCAAAATAGATTGATTATTCCCCTCAATTCCCGCCCAATTAGCTATAGTCAAAGCTTAAAAAGCACCCAACATGTTGAAAAAAATTATAAACATTTTTCCAGGGATTTTTTTTCGTAACCTTGATATGAAAATACTATCTAGGAGCAACGCGATCGATCACAATTTAACGCACCATCCATATTCAACCTGACTTATAGCTCTATTGGATTTTAAAATTATCGCTTGTCGACTCAAAATAGCCAACCTTAACAAATTGGAATCAAAGGAAATAAATTATTTACGTAGGTACATCTCGACTTTTCAGAGGCAATATGTAGAAATGTATAATGTTTTAAGTTGTGCCGAGAACATGGATTTGAAAATTCCATTAGATTGATTGGTCAAAAATGAAAAAAATCACTATCGAAATTATAAACCTTTCAAATTGATTAATTAAAATCCCCTCAAGCCCTAGTTAAAGATATAAAAGAGTTTAGGCCACTTTTTGAAAAAAAAAATAAAAAAAAAAAATAATCCACTCTTCAGGAGTACTGGAGAAATAAGGGAGACATAAGGGTAGGACTCTTGTACAGCGGACCCACAACTCCACTGTAAGATTAGACATATGGGTGGTCCCAATGGTAAAAATAAAATTGACAAATCAGTGATCATACGGTTGATAAGAAAGGTGTGGGTCTCACTTTATATGCCAAATCAATTGACAAGACTAGACTACTGTACCAGAATTGCTGTCAAGTGTCGACGCCGGCAGACTTTTCGTAAGAGAAATTTATCTATTGCTTTTTCTACTTATTACAAGTATATAGAAGGTGTTAATTTGTCCTCTTCACGACTTCTACTGTTGTACACGATTTATCTAGGGTTATTAGTAACTAATGTTTTTATTTATTATTATTATTAATATGAAAAAAGTCTTTATCTTTTATCTTTTTGACATTTTCAACTTTCATTAGACAAAAGGTCAATTTCATTCATTTTCACACCTAAAAATCATGAAATAACGAATATATCATTCTATTTAAATAATAATAAAAACTAATTACGACCCTAATCCGAATTTTTTTAAAAAAAAGTGCAGACGAGTTCTAAATAAATTATTAAAAGGGTAATTAGCACATAATATCTATACCTTTCAATATTATTGTGAAAATATTCATATCTTCTATTTATTTTTGACATTTTCACCATTAATTACACATTTAATTGGACAAATCATCATTTCTATTTATTTTTATCTAATTTCTCAATAAAAGTTGTGAAATGATTAATATACACCCATGTTTAAATAAAAGAAAAAAGAAAATCAAAGTTTTTTTTTTTTTCATTTCTAGTTTTTTTAATTATTTATTTGTGACTCGTTTCCAGTTTTTAATTTTTAATAAATTATTTGGGATTTTTTTTTTGCACTTTTTTTTAAAACATTAATTTTAAAATTTTTAATAATTTATTTAGGATTTGTTTGCAATTTTTTAAAAGAATTGGGATTATAGTTGTAATTAATTTTTTTATTTTTATTATATATTTAAGTAAGAGGGTAGATTCGTATTTTCACAGTTTTTTATTGAGAAATTTGATGAAAATGGATAGAAATGTTGGTTTGCGTAATCATATATGTAATTAGCGACGAAAATGTCAAAAAAAAAAAGATATGGATATTTTTCACAATAATAGTGAAAAGTAAGGACATTATGTGTTAATTATCATTTTACTAATTTATTTGAAACTCATTTGCATTTTTTTTAAAAAAATGAGACTTGGTTGCAATTAATTAATTAATTCTTTTTTACTTTTATTTTATTTAAATAGAATTGTATATTCATCAATTCAAAACTGTTAATTGGAAAAATTGATGAAAATGACCTTTAACTAATGAAATGTGACGATAATGGTGAAAATATTAAAAAATGAAATGTATGCATAGATGTAAACACTGCTAGAAAAAAATGAAAAATGATTCTATCTAGTTGACATGCCACAAAAAATGAGAGGTATCTCAAATACTATTTGACTCTATCTAGTTGACATGGTGCAAAAAAGAAAAATGACTGTTGAAGATGTCTAGATGTAAACACTGTTAGATGGAGTAAGCCAGTGAAAAATATTTAAAGCTCTCTCTCTCTCTCTCGATTCTTGATTCTCACATGCCCAATCAGCTCTCTCTTCGTCTCGATTTTACATTAGTGTGTACAAAATACATGTAGGCAATCCTTTTGAGTCATTGGAGATAAAATTTAAACTTGAATGTTTTCAATAAACGTCAATGAATAATGCTATACGTACAAAGATGAGATTCACAAGCTTCTTACAAGCAATACGTATAGGGATGAGATTCACAGACTTCTTACAAGCATTTTTTGTTGGCTTGAAATTGGTGACATGGCCACCGGCTTACCTTAAAAAAAAAAAAAAAAATTAGATAGTGAAGCTCCAATCGAACCCCACCACGACTCAATCCGCCTTCATTGGAACCTTTCAGCCCATCACTGAACTTCTTCCTCCGGCGCCTTTCAGCCATCAAATTCTTCGCTGATAGCCCTTTTTACCCTTGTGATCTCCCCCACTAATGCAGGTGATGGTGCTATTAGCATTCCAACTACTTTTGCCATTTTTGTCACTCCCCTCCACTTTATTTACAATACTATTCTCCAGAAATTGTTCAGAGTCGTAATTCAAATTTGATCCATCGATGCTAAAATCCTCCCCATCATCCGAGATACTGTTCCTCCTCTTCCTCTCATTTACATCACTAAGTTCCCCCCTTCTTGTCATAGCCTTCAAGGCTAGTAGAACTTCGAGAATGATTAGAGCTCCAATTATGAGTGCCCATTTGGGATTGAGTACTCGAATCATTATAACCAGTATTCAGCGTCCATGTTCCCCGATTTAAATCACTTTCACGGAACCCATTATCATAACCCATATCAAGTGTCCCCTCTAAAAGATTGTTGTGAACTAGATTCACGAGTGTTGATTTTTGTGGTAGAAAATAATTTAGTTGGATGGGGCACAAAATTTAATGGTATTAAACACGGTTTGACTATTCTTCAAATTCAGTGATTCGACGGTGGTTGAAGATGGGGGGACGGCGACGATACCTGGTGGACGTAAGGTATGAGATTTCAGCTCAGAATTGGAAGATGAGCGAATGAGAATTTTTTTTTTTTTTTTTACTTGCAATGTCATCCCTTTAAGATGCCTATGAACCATTTTCGTGTATGTGTAGCGCGGTCAAAACATCAATACCACATTTACTAAATTGAAGTTCAACTACTCAATTGAGACAAATTAAAATTCAGTAAACCTAATTGTGAATTTGCTAAAAGTTCGGTGACAGCAACCCTTGCCTAATCCCGAATGAATTTTTCTTTTTACTACCAACGACTACTTAACCACCATATGCATGTAGATTTGGCAAAACACGAAGACCAATAATATTCACTTTTTAATGCAAAAGTCACAAGCCATGGACACTTTGTTACTTTAATTAAATTTATATTGCTTGGTAAAGTGAATAGTGTGACTAAGATAATGAATTATTTCATTATTACGTCCTCTCGTTAGATAGATAAAATACCTAATAAACAAGTATAGGAAACATTGTGAAAGAGATGGACATTGTTTTAAATTCCATTCTCTTGAAATTTATTTATTTTTCCAAAATATAAACATATAAACATCTCATTAGCAAAACCAGCAGAAGCATCCATCCCCACTTGCATCTCATTGTCTAAAGCTTAAACATTATATTATCTATGAGAATACTACTCCCTATGAAGAAAACTGAACTAAACTTCGGATTTAAAAGGAAACAAGAATCGAAGTAAAACCATGTCCATGTATATAATGGCATCAGGACTAGTAAGTCATGAAACCACGACTCACATCACATTGCAGCTTGATGTGTTTTCATCGCTAAACATTGAGTATTGCTCAGCCCGATCGCCTGGGGGAGGGGGGTATGGGTACTGATACTGGTGAGGGTAAGGTTGATATGGAGGCGGCATGTAATTGACGGCAGGTGGAGGTCGGGCATACATCATTGGCTGAAACCTCTCATTTCCATTGGCGCGTTGCTGGTTCATCATCATTGCAGCCAATTGTTGCTGGTAGTGGGGATTGCCGGCCATCATCTCAGGGCCAGCACCTTGGAAGTATCCGGCAGCGGCAGGAGCTCCACCACCACCATTCATCGAAGCCGGTAGGCCCGGGACGGCTGATAAATTACCCATCTGGCCCACTTGGCCCATGGGCATATTCCCCATCTGGCCCACACTGCCAGCCGCATTCATACCCATAATGTTAGGCATGCCATGAACTCCATCATTCATTCCACCTTTCTTGGCCCCATTAGCATTACTGTTGTTACCATTTGCAGCAGCAGCAGCAGCAGCACCACCACCACCATTATTACCATTCTTATTTTGACCACCATTTCCGCCTCCATTTGGTTGCCCACCACCATTCTTGCCACCCTTTCCACCACCTTGATTTTGGTTACCACCACCATTCTTGCCACCCTTTCCACCACCTTGGTTCTGGTTACTCCCACCCATGTTCGGTATATTTCCTCCACCTCCACCACCACCCCCCTTTTTCCCATTACCACCATTTCCTCCATTATTACCACCACCATTAGGAGCCCCACCCTTCATCATCATATTATTCATCATGTTAGGCATCTGGGCACCACCATGACCATTGCCCATGATGGGCTTCTTCACAGGCTCAATAACTTCATCATCAAACTCATCATCAAATTCGTCGTCATCAAATTCGTCGTCAAACTCATCATCAGTCAAACCTTCATCCTCAGGCAAGTTGAACTTGACAGATTTGGGATTCTGGTCCTTGTTATTGAGGGGGGGCATTTTTATATTATTCATAAAATTAGGTGGCAATTTCAGATCTGGAAATCCTTTCATTTGAAGCTGCTGAAGTTGCTGAAGCTGTGGGTTTTGACCACCACCCTGCGGACCACCCTTTGGCTGGCTGTTACCACCCCCCTTTTGACCACCCTGCCCCTTGTTATTCCCACCTTTTACACTGTCAATTTGCATATTCTTCAACTGATTCTGGTTATTGTTGTTGCTGGGCTTGGGTGCACCCCATATCTCCGCATGTTTCCCACTCTTAGCAAGCTTCTTGATAAGTGTGGTTGGGTCAACATTCCCTGAAACTGTGACTTTCCCCTGCTCTGAATCTATCTTTATAGTATAAACCCCTAAAGTAAAACACCCAAAAAATAAAAAATCGCTTAGAAATTTCGGTCAAATATTGGAACAAAGCCAAAAATTGCTCATAAACATAGTTCTTCACAAGAATTAAACTTGCTAATAGATTATAACAGCACGCTTGGTACACAATATTGGACGGCATTAGACAGTCTAGCACTATCCAAACATAGAATATAACACAGAGAAATATAGCAAAAAATAATAAATTTGATTCTGAAAATGGAACTATACCATCAATTTTCTGCAAGATTCTTTTCACTTTCTGCTTACACCCATCACAGTGTATATTGACTTTAAGAACACATGTCTGCATGTACAAGCAAAGACAGGTTAAAGTTCAGTACTTCATCATTCATAACAAAAAAACAAAGAGAAAAAACAACATTAAATGGCTGAAAGATAAAGAAAATGGAATTTGTGCTCAAAGCAAGCAAAACTCATAAAGAAAAGCTACACAGATAAGCATTCATAAACAAATGAGAAAAATGAAGTATTACCTGAATCTTCAAGAACTCTTCTTTACTCATTTTGATTAAACGAGTAAAAGAAATTGGTTTGTTTGTAACTGTCAATAGATCTGAGAGAAAGCAGAGTGCTGGGCTAAACTACAACTAAAACTGAGAGAGTGAATTGTACACAAAAATGAACTTGAGGAAGAAAAGAAATGGGGGTTTCTTCCTTCTCTGTTCTTGACTTGTGCAAACAAATGAGGCTGAACCACACTGAGCAAAGAAACAAAGGTTAGTCCCTCAGAACACTCGGTGAGAGAGAGAGAAAGTTTGGTTCCTATGTTTCGAGTTGGAGAGAGACAGAGAGAGAGGAGACTGGCACAAAAGGGCGGTATCACATTCACACTCTTGGGTTTGGGGCTTCCGGCTTTATTTATTGGTATTTTTGGGGTATTAACTTCAACAGAAGATATTCACACTATTATAATCCAATTTCTTTTCTTTGTTTTTTTTTCTCACTTTGTGGCTTGGCTTAGACTTAGTACATGGTCGCTTGGCTTGGCTTGGCTTGGCTTGGCCGAGATGTGGTAGGATTATGTTTGTCCAAGATTGAAAAGAATACTTATTAGTAAATAAGTGATATTTCCAACTGTTAAAACGGTCATCTTCCAATAATTCGTTCAATGTCTTGAAACTCTTTATAACATGGTAAATTTTGCTTGCTTCTTTGCATATTTTCACAATGTTTCTCACCAACAATCCAAGGTTAAAGCATGATTGACATTGAATTTAAAGCATCTATTGCAAGATAGTTCATTTTGCGACTAAATCTCTTTGAAATACATGGTAAAATCAGAACCATGCACATTGACATCATGCTTGTGTGAGGACAACAAGCACAAATCGAGAAATTATCTGAATTTCAGAAAAAAATGATATTTTCTTTTTGTGATCAAAATTAAAGTTAAGTCACTTATTATGATAGTAGCTAATAAGTGATAGTTGCATTTACGTGAAAGTAAGAAAGACCCGTGTTTGAAAATAATAGTCACAGGTAACTTTTATTTATATTTAGGCTTAGCAAAACAGGGCCTATATGTGATAGGCTAAATTGGTAAGCTCATTAACCATGGTAAGCGAATGAATTTGGAGTATATGTGGATATACATTTATTGAAGCAGTTATGAATTAGTTGTGGGCATTTATTGTTGCCTAGTGTAAGACAAATAGAATTCCTTATATTACAAATTTCTGCAAGGTGCAGCCATAGAATGTGGGTTTGGCATACCCCCTTCGAAACATTTAATCTTAAGATTCATTTAGATGACAATACTTTATATGTTTTAATAAACTATTGTTAAATTTTCACATTTAATTGAATGTACGATTTAACGCTACAAATATTATCACCTAGATTAATGTTAAATATCATTGAAGTTAATTAGCATCACTCTTTCATTAATTTTGTAGAGTCCAGCCTATGAAGTGAGCCATGAGCTTCCGTAAATAAATGACAAATATACGATTATGTAATTAAGACCAAACAAATTAGAAAGCACAAAATCTTCGAAGATATAATTAATGAGTTCAAGTCAAATGCAACATTTTTCTATCCAAGCTTTGATTATTATCGTGTAACTTCTGTGAGTTAGGATAATAACTCAACAAAATCACATTTGAACAGGGATGACAAATGTGATGACGAACCTGCCAAATGACGACATACATAATGGCAATAAGTTGAATGTGATCACAGAGCGGTATTTTATTTTTTTTGGAGGTCGGGTCTAATCCTCTCATGATACTATTTTTCTTTTATTTATAATATGGGTGACATCAAGTGTATTCACCTTATCCGGGAAATTAAAAATGAAAGTTGCCTAGCATAGCACTTAACCTATTTTTATTCTATTGAAAGCAATTCAAACAAAAGAAAAAAAAAATTGGATAGAAATTAGGACAATATATACTAATTAATGAAATGTTGAATAATAATAACTTGATTAAAAAAACTGAGAGATAAGTATGATAATAAATAATTTTTGAGGACTTTTAATGAAATTTAAATGTACATTTATAAAAACTTTAGTGTCCATATAACCACATTTCTTAATGAATCCATAGAAAAAATAAGAATTTTTTAACCCAAAATGCCCCTTTAATTTTTTACATTGCGGATAAATAACTATCTCATGCACAATCTAATGGTTAAACTGGGTGATATTTTCATTAGCACAATTAGTTTGGAAAAAAATAGTTTTTTTTTTAATCTGTAAAACATAAATAACTTAATTTTGCTCGTAGGTTAAATTGACGACTCATCAATACGTTAAATTGAACAGTACTAAATAAGATTTAACAAAAAAAAAAAAGGTCACGCTAGTGATAAAATTGTAACATAATCTACTTCTACATATCATAGTAAATAATTGATTTTAGAGCACGTTTGAGCTCCATTTTTTTTTTTTGTAAAAAATATATCTTAAAATAATGATTGATGTAAAATATTTGGTTAAAAAATCTAAATTTGCAAATAATATTATTTTATTAAAAACGTGTTGTTAAAAATAAGAGGGAGAAAAATATATTTTAAAAATAATAAAATTAAACAAGCTCTTAATGTTTTAATTATTCCCCAATTGACATAACTTACATTTTAAGTGACACAATTATCAAAGACAGTCGATAGACTCTTTCAAAAATATCTCGTGCATGGTTGCTAATTATGTTGCGGTCCATTATTTTATAATTGACTTGGATACAAGTCACTAAAATAAATAATGCACAATTGAATTTCATACAGAAAATGGAATAGTTATTCGAGGATTAAATGATCTACAAAATGGATTAGTTATAAAAAAGGATTAATAGCAGAAAATTCCCCTAAAAAATTGTTTGCGATACACCTCCATACCAATTGAAAATCGTAGAAAAATTGCATATTTAAAACTTTTGTGTGAAATCTCATACCATCAAATTTGTCGTTAAAAACAGTAAAAATGTCAAAATTAGAAAGTAATAATTGCAATTTTAGTATCCAAACTTTTTGTTCTTTTACAAATTATACCCAAAATGTTTCTATATACCACTGCAATCCCAAACCTTTAAAATTTTATTTTTCACCCTAACCGACTTCATCTTATTCCCTAAAATTTTATTGTTTTATTTAATCCCTTCCAAAACCCTCCTAAATCCCTAACCCAAAATTTTTCATTTCTTCTTCTCATTCCCATGATTAGAAATATCCATAATATTCACTCCCCACGAAATCCAGTTTTGAGTTGCAGTTCTATGAGGAATATCACGAGTTATTGAATTCCTCCATGGCGACGTTCTTCCATTAGCCCTCGAGAATTTCTCTTTCCTCGTCATTAGTTTCATATAATTCCCTTTTTTACAGACTCTCATTCAATTGAAGTATCCATTTTTCGGTCATGTCGAGAAGAAATGGCTTTGTCCACCGTCGTGAGGTAGCAGCTCTTAAGGCGGATTACGATGTTTTTTGCCTTCGATGAATTCAACTCTCCATCATGCCCTTCGTAAAGCACCGTTGCATGTGTGTGAGAATCTATCTTGGGAATGAGAAGAAGAAATGATGAATTTTGGGGTGAGGGTTTTGGAAGGGATTAAATAAAATAATAAAGTTTTGGAAGAGAAGATGAATGGGGGTGGGGTTGCAAATAAAGTTTTAAGGGTTAAAGATTGTGGGTGGTACATAAAAAAATTTTTGGTATAATTTGTAAAAGAATAAAAAGTTTGAATACTAAAATTATAATTATTACTTTTTAATCTTGACATTTTTACTGTTTCTAACTGCAAATTTAAAGGTATGAGGGTTTTCACACAAAATGTTTCAAATATGGAGGTTTTCTACGATTTCTAATAGATAGATTATATCGCAAATGGAAACGTTTGTAGGGGGGTTTTCTGTTATCAATCCTTATTAAAATTAAATGATTTACGTGTCACCCTACTCTTGATAGATTAGTTAGTATGGACTTTATGCCAACTCTTTATACAAAATTTAACAAGTGAATCCTATGGTAGATTTGAATGACATCAACTAATCTATAAACATTATAATACAGTTAAATTACCATAGAAGGTAAATATATTGCAATTTTATGACTTATACATCGAATCTCTTTTTAATTACATAACACCTTATAGTTGCATTGTTACGATTAGCGTTATCATTTCACAAGAAGTAATAAATAAAGTAACCTTCGTGAAAGAAACAACTTAGGAAGAATCCTATGTTTGCTAGAGTTGTCTAAATGTGCACTCTTAGTTGTGATTTTAACACTTTGTTACATCACTTAGTATCTTTAAATTCAAGCATTCGGTAAATTATCATGAATTTAAACATTGAGCCCTTGTTTGAGTTCCATTATTCAGTAAAAATAGATTTTGGAATAGTGATTTTTAAAAAAATGTGTAATTGAAAAGTATGAAATTTTTTTTAGAATTACGCGTAAAATCATTTTATTAAAAGAATATGAGGTGAAAAATGAGTTTCAATATTAAAAAATGAAGCTCAAACAAGGGCTGAATATGTAGTATTTGCGTAACTTTATTGCCAATCAATAATACCTTTAACATGATACTTGAAAAGGGAAGTTGTGATAATATCTTCTTGAAAACAGAAGTTGTTTTACAAGCATTAAAAATTTAGCGTGTATAGTTGTCTAGTTTTAATTCACTCGTATCACCTTATTAACACGTGACATTAGTCTACTGCAAAAAAATATTGTAGGCATGGTTTGACATGTTATAGGTGTGTGAAAGTCTCAAATTAGTCAGTCATGAGGATGGTCATTGATTTACAAGGAATTAAATTGCTCATTAAGTTAACCTTTTAAGATGGACAACACTAGTCTCAAGTGGCATCAAAGTTGCAACATCGAAAAGATTTTAATGAGATTGTGAGTCCCAATGAGCAGTGGTAGCAGGAGTTCCTTGATATTAAATCTTAATGTGATGAAGCCTCCGTGGTAACACGTTCATGATGAGGTGAAGATAGTGTATATCTCGACGGATTACATGATCTTCTTGATTAAAAGCACATGGATATAATAGATCATCGCTTAACTGGATTGAAGATCACGTGTGGGCTATGATGATGTGGTTCTTCATTTGAGAGAGGAGATTGATGGAAATCCAATAACCGTCCAACTATCCAATATTTATTTGTTCACCGGCGTGTTATTAATATGCTAAGCAAAGTTAAACTCAATGATAGACCATAGAACCTTAGTAGTGTTATTTTCTCCAAGTTCGTACCCTTCTTTTGTAAGGTAATAAGTGTTGTCGTTCTTAAAAGCCTAAACCATTATGAAACCCCAAGTGCCTTTGTCCTTTCTTCTGTTTTATGCATCTTCCCTTTTGAGGGTCCTATTTACCCAAAAAAAAAAAAAAAATTGTGAATGCCAAATAGAAAGGACCCAAACAACATGGCATTCTTGCTACAATAATGAATTATACTTTTCAATGCCAGTCTCTAGATTAGGCATTTATTCAATAATTTCAATCTTTTGATTAAAAGTCTTGTATTCAAAATATTTTGTTCATTTATGAATACGTCGATATACTAAAGACACACGTTTAGTACATTAAATCATACACGATGAGTAATTATTTTTATCTCATGTATCTCTTGATTAATGTGTCCAGCCCAACGTACAAACATGCATCAGACGCACAATACAAGAAAGCTGGCAAGGGATCACAATTCGAATCTAATGTGGCACTTGCACACAATTAACTAGGATGAGATGCCATTTAACATTTGATGTATGCGTAATATGTAATACTTGATAAGACATAACAACATAAAAGGCACGCCATTGTGCAGTGCCATTAACATTTTTGTATTGCATCACAAAATATCTATAGCCCTTATTGTTTGCATTATATGCTCTGCTATATTCCAATGATTCCTGGATATCTACTGGAAAGGCAAATTAGTACTGCGAAAAGTGCTTGTCACTCATTGAATGTCCATACTATGAGATTCTTAATAAATTATATGTTATAACGCGTATCATACGCTTATTTGTAAATTCTCTAAGATGCACAACAGCATGATTAAACAAGATTATTGAGAAATTAAACAAGAAAGTAAATTCAGCAAATCTAGTTTTCTACCCTTTCCCAAGCACCATAAGCCGTTAAAACGAGCTAATATAATGTTTTAGCAGACAAAGAGACCTCAAATTTGTGCCCTTAATTATTGCGATATGTACTGTCTAACTCAAGGTAGAATTCTCATATTATCGAATGTCTTTTATTTTTATGAGTGCCAATATTTGGCATAAATAACATATGGCAGTAACGTTTCACTGAAAATATCTGTGAATATACTGGCCAAGACCCTTTAAATTGTTCACTCCTTGGATAGTTAGAGAGGGAATTTTACAACTCACAAACCAATTATAATTGGCCCTTTTCACCGGAGATTTTTGGAAGTTTTGGTTGTACAAATTTATTGGCACTAAATATGTAGATGATTTGTTTCCATTCTGAAACGTCAAAATAGAGGTAGGGTACCTGCGCAGGCAGCAGAGAGGAATCTGTAAGTATGAATTGTAATTGCCCTTGCAACCATGAGAGCTCTGTCCCTTCGAGAGTGACGTTTTTCACCACACACCTTGCAGTTTGCCTATCATGTGAAATTTGTACGTTAGGATAGCAGTATCAAGAGAAGAAGCAAAAACCAGTTGACATAATACTAGCTCCAAAATATTTTACTAACTCGAGCAAATAATGCAAACGGATGACGTAGGTCACAACTTTTATAGGTGAATACTACATCAATATATAATGTAGTTCTGTGTGGCTTTTCTTGTTTCTGTGTGTATGAGGAGCAAAAGGGGACAAGGGATTGAGATGATATCGATAATTCAAACAGTGTCGGGTAATAATCAAACGAATAATTGTGAAATTATTTGATGCGAATAGTAGTTGTACACACGAAAAGTAAGCCAAAACATTAATGACGGTCCCCCACAGAAAACGTGCATGGATACAATTTAAGAAGGATACAAACGTTAATAATTTTGCTGAACAAATTTGTATCTACTGTTCAAAAGGAACCTACTCCCAATTTCCAAGTTGATGCTAAGTTTGTATCTGTTACAGCTATAACTTCTATAGCAAACATTTTCTCCTTTTTGTCTGTTAGTGTGACTAAAGAACAGACGTGAGATGGACAGCTAAAAATTTGATTGTTACAGATTTTCACGAGTGGTGTCTCTCCAATTCATTACACATTAGTACCATTCGCGAAAAGGCCCCAACAGTATGTAATCCTCAAAAATAGGTTTTCGTGGTCCAGTCCATGTGACCAATGATCTCAGTTCCAATTTTTAATATTTAGATTGCCTAATTTGTGTTTAGATTGGCCTGGTGTGTGAGGGTGATGATTATCTTGTTTTTCACGTTCTTCGTGGACTAAATCCTGATCTCAGAGATTTTTGCTGCTCTTCATGCTCAGGACAACCATTATGGTTTTTCATGACAAACTTTGTTAGTACAAGACTTCGCCAAGCAAGAAGTCTCTTGCTGACATGATTCCTTGATAATTTTCTCTCAGCAAAGTAATAAACTTGCACTCAAACAGACTTCCTATACCTGTATGTTCTAAAGGACCGTAATTCGTTTTATGACCACTGGGTGCATCACCCCACATGCATCATTGCCTTGATCCCACTACCAATCGCGTTTTCATTCTTCTTAGACATTTATTTCGATTGATTCACATCTTGTATTTATTGATCCATATTCCTCTAATAATTTCCTCATACAAAATGTTACCAAGCTCTTTCAAATCTTGTCGAAAATGAAGGAATCCTACAGTAAATTTAATATTTAAAAAAAATTAATTATTTGTTACAACCAGTTCAACCCCTATTGAACCCTCTGATCCTTGAAACGTTACATTTTCTGGGTCAAACATGCCTACCAACCATGCATGTGTCGGCCAACTCATCAACTCGACTTTGAATTTTACGTAGTGCTCTCACATGTGCGTTAGAATCTTTATAACATGATCATTGATGATCGTCTCATTCGTACAATTCTCTTTGGCCCTCAAACACTTATCGGTTATTGAGTCGCTCTCAACACTATTTTCAAGTCAAATAAACCATTTGTTTTTAATGCCAAAACACAAACCGTTGGTGCTAAAAATTTTGTGTCCCAAACACTTAGAAAGCTATGGGTGGTGAAATGCTATGATAGAAGAAATTAATGCTCCTAATCACACTTGAACATTGGCACTTGTACCACCATCCCTTTCAAGGCAATTGGGTACAAATGGGTTCTCCACATCAATCGTTCCGTCAACAATCCTGCCTTGTTTACACTGATACTTCTAGTTGTCAAGCCTACCACCAAATAGTTATTCTGAAAGTTGAGTGTTTTTTTTTTAAATCTGAGAATAAATATATTCATGTTTTGCTTGATAAAACCTCTATGATAGGTGCCAGTTCAAACACCATTGTTAACCACCACTCACCAGAACGCTACCAAGTGAAAATTTTAAGGTTCTTGAAAGCTACAATGTTTAATTGTGAGCCCCTAACAAGAGAAACAATTTCAGTTTTGTGTTTTGTGTGTTTGAATTTTATGTTTTGAGTGTCCATTTTGAAATTATTGAAAATGTGTTCTTTTTGGCATTTTGAAAAATTGTTTTGAAACACTCAAAATGCATTTTGAAAATTTTGACTCGATTATAACTGAAAACACCCAAAACGATTGTTGGAAAATTATTCAATTTGTCTGTGTGCCTATACATGAAATTAATTGTGTATACATGTTATCTTAAAGTTAAGCCCAAAATTAAAGTGGTCTAATAAAGAATTAAGTAATTATGTTTTAGGTATCTAAATAAAGTGTGGGCTTAGCTATATGTGTAGAGACTGGATCCATTAGGGTTTGTATTTGACGATGAGCCGAATACATATGAAAACTATGTATATGGTCATGGTCCCCAATTCATATGTGAATTTCTCATTTTTTGTGTTATTTCATCAACACAATACAAGAGAAAACATATTGAAGAGGAAAATCCATAAACCCACAATCAAGAATCAAGAACAAGATTTGGAGCAATCAAAAAACACTCGGGGATTGTTCTCTTTGTGTTTCAGTTTTGTGTGTTTGAATTTTATGTTTTGAGTGTCAATTTTGAAATTGTTGAAAATGTGTTCTTTTTGGCATTTTGAAAAATTGTTTTGAAACACTCAAAATGCGTTTTGAAAATTTTGACTTGATTATAACTGAAAACACCCAAAACGATTGTTGGAAAATTATTCAATTTGTCATGTGTGCCTATACATGAAATTAATTGTGTATACATGTTATCTTAAAGTTAAGCCCAAAATTAAAGTGGTCTAATAAAGAATTAAGTAATTAGGCTTTAGGTATCTAAATAAAGTGTGGGCCTAGCTATATGTGTAGAGATTGGATCGGATCCATTAGGGTTTGTATTTGACGATGAGCCGAATACATATGAAAACTATGTATATGGTCATGGTCCCCAATTCATATGTGAATTTCTCATTCTTTGTGTTATTTCATCAACACAAGAATACAAGAGAAAACATATTGAAGAGGAAAATCCATAAACCCACAATCAAAAATCAAGAACAAGATTTGGAGCAATCAAA
>CAIGRP010003473.1:0-12796 GCA_903798385.1 Fraxinus cuspidata
AATCATTATTTGGAAAAAATAGAGTATTGGATAGTAATTTTTAAGAAAATGCATGGTTAAAAAATAGGGAAAAAATTGAATTTAGTGCAGAATATTTTATTATATGAATGTGATTGAAAATAAATATGTAGAAAAAATATTTTAAAAATAATGATTGTCAAACAAGGACTCAGTCTCACTGGTGCCTAGCACCAATGTAACTGGATTACAAATTATCACTTCTAATTAGTACCACCTAGATTGATATTGTAGCCATTGTGGTGGTACAAGGTCAATGACCTTCAGAAAGCAAAACCCATATGAGTAGAACACCTTGACTAGAAAAATGCTCAAATTTACTTTGAATATCAAGATATAGCCACTAGTATTAATCAAGTTCTTGATAACAAGCCAACCACAAATTTCGAAAAAGAATACACCTATGCCTACTACTATGTTTGACGAAATGAAAGATCAAGAGATTACAATGTTGCTTTGAATGTTACCATGTAGAAGGAAGTTTTACCTTTCTTCTTTTCCATTTAATATCCAAGGAGTTTGAACATGACAATTAATATAATTCCTCCAAAATCGGAATTACTTTGCAGTGCCAACTTACATCAAGATTCGGATCACAGCTAGACCAACAGCAGATACAGAGGCAAGGGTACCTATGCAGTATTTTATCACGTCGTATTTTGCAGCTTCCAACTGAGCCCGCAATGCATGAATTTCCTGAGAGAAAATAAATTTGGAAGCGATAAGGTCAAAAATACACCGAGTGGAACAAATTATTTTTCAGCAGCTAGATATACTCACTCTGTCGAGTTTGTTAGTCAGGTTAGTAGTTTCTTGATTTTGATTGGACAACTCGTCCCGAATTCTCCTGCATAGGCGGAAATACACATAAACAACCTAAAAGTATCCATACGGCACTAAAAGTGTACATAATATGTGATCTTGGTTATTGGGACAACTTACCCCCTTTCAAGATTAAGATCCAAACGCTGCCCAGCTGTAACTTTGTCCATTTCATATCTGAAAGAAAATGATTATCATTTGATGTTCAAAACAGACATATATGAACAAAAAAAGGTATCATGTGCAGTTCACACTGTATACATACAGACCTCAGCTCACTGCGCATTTTTTCTATATCACTCGAGTTTTTCAGTCTCATGTTGTAACAGAGAAAAATGGTGATCCTGCATTTGGAACCAAACATATTCATGAATAATGGGCACATCCAATATTATAGAGTACGCAGTAGAAAGGTCAGGTATTGAAAAAATTGGAATCAATATTGTTCAATGTCTAATGGATAATACAGATTTTCTAAAGTTTTGTAAGTCAAATCCTCAATTGGTATAAGATTAAGGGTTTTGCTTGTGGTACATCAGGGGTGTACCTAAGGGGTTACACCCCCCCCACCCCCTCTCACATGGGGGTGGGACCCAGTCAAATAATTGAGAAGAGTGTAACCCCCTTAGGTACATCTTTTGATGTACCACTAGCAAAATCCTAGGATTAAAAAGAGCAAGTCCTTAATGTCATGCTTATCCCAAAAGTAGGAACCAATCTATTTGTTCCTAAATAGCTTCCATCAGAAGGGCCTGTGCTTCATGTATTAGTGTCTTCTAGAAGTTAATGAATTCTAAAAAGTGAGGGTTAAGTTCCTAACCCAACAAAATATTTCACCATCACATAGAACAACGACAAACAACAAACTTGAAATAAACTTCGGTCAACCAAATATTATTAGGCTATTACTAAACAATGTTTATTATTCTTCCTTGCCATCTTAGTGAAAATACCATTGTCTTCTTTCCATACAAAAATTGCACTCTTTCCATCCCAAATGGAATAACTCCATTTCCTTTCAAACATGAAGTTATGTCTCTATTCAACATCAAGAGATGAAATGGGAAACTATGCAAACCAATTAACTTTTCAATCATCTAAGGGCAATTTGGCATGGTTTTTGAAAGGCCAAAATGAGCTTTTGAGACCCAAAAACTGCTTTTGAACCCGTTTGACTAATTTTATGAAAGTACTTTTTCCAGAAGAATTTTTAGAAGAAACTGGTTCAATTTAGCTTCATCTAAAAGCACTACCGAAATAGGAAGTGCTTTTAAAAATTAGCCTCCGTTTGACGGCCTTTTTTTGCTCGAAAACAATGTTGTCTACAGTGAAGTGGGTCTTTGAGTGATGAAATGCAATCTTGTCACTTTCTTTAAGTTGTACAATTGACCCTTTTTTAATGCAAAATTTTATGTTTCCAAAACTACCTTTATAATTGTTTTGAACTGCCAACAAAAAAAATGCTTCTATGCTATCGAGGGTAACGTTGTAATTTGGAATTTGACATTGAGGGCATGAATGGAAAATCAATTTTCAACTGTTGTAATCCAGTATAAGGAAATTGCGGATGTCAGGTGGGTAGGTACTTTTTAATTAATATGCCACTGTTGAAAAAATTGGAAAACTTTATAATACCAAATAAAGGTCGAGGCTTAGTTTCTAAACAAAAATTAAGATAACTTCCTTCGGAAGTTCTACTACAGTAAGCAAAATCAAAAATCATGCCAAACGGGCCCTAGATATTCACGCCAAAGTGAAAGCACCAAATAATAATTTAAGATGGAAGGAGATCTTCTAAACTTATTTCAAGAAGTCATATTACCTGGGCCTTGTTTGGTACGGATTAAAATCAGATTTTAATCTAAGACAAAGTCATTCAATTAATATTAACAACATCTTTCTTGGGTCCCACATCTTTTCAACCACACATTTCAAAAATTTATATCACAATCTACTAAAAATCTAATTTTAATCCCTACCAAACACCCTCCTAATGAGTTGATCAAAAATTGTTAAAAGCCCCATGTGGCAATTTTGTATCAAAAATTAATGTAGGTACATTTGAAGAGCCAGGAAGAGTGAAAATTAATTATTTTTCCCCTATCTTGCTTTTTGTAGGTGGGAAGCTGTGGGAACACATTCCCACATGAGAATTTCCGCAAAAACATGGAAAATTTCCAGGAAATTGTAACAATCCATTTTATCAAATTTCCAACAACAATCAGAGCCTCATTCCTTGTATATTTGGGGTCAATTAAATGAATCCATTTGCACCATACTGCTACGTTCATTGCTGGATCTAGATAGATCAAAGTAATTAGATCTTCGACAAGTACAACAACACGTTAATTTTGGTCTACTCTCTATCTCTACCGAAATAGAGTCGCTCTTATGAAGAGGAGCCTCTTTAGGTCAATCCAAAACATAATCCAACTACCTAAATCGTCATCCCTCTAATTGTCAACTTGTTGGCATGTCTTTTCATTTTTTAGCTTATCCATTATAGTATGACTGAGCATCCATCATTCCATTCACATTTCTGCTACATTTATCTTATGCACATCTTGCCGGTCCAGTTTGTAGAACTTGCCTTTTGACCCCAATGAATCTTCCTATCACACAGAATTCCTGTAACGCTTGTCGATTTCATTCAACCCACTAAGTACAAGTTCTCCCTTCAATTCTTCATTCAACAAAATGTCAAAAATGCACGAATTATTTTCTTTATTATTTACTTCACTTTTCTGATACAAACATCCCACATAATCTACTGGCAACCAACCAAAGTGTTAGATCATGCAAGGTAACAAGCCCCAATAATAAATTGGAATTTTCACTGCATCAAAACTATTGTAAACATGAAAATGTAGCAACCCCACATGTTCAAAGACCTAATCACCCTACCTTTACACAAAAAATAAAAATAAATAAAAAAACTCTTTATCATTCTTGAATCAGACAGCAATCACTTCCCCAATAAGGTGTCGAAGGTTTCTCTATCACAACAATGACAGTCTTGTAGCAGGGTCTCCCAACCATATAAGATAACAAAAAAGTTTCATGATGCTTCTTCTTTTTCAAACTTGAAGAATAAATGCTGAAGAATGACTGGAAGAGTTACTTAGCTAAGTGTTTGATAGTTTCATAAATACTAATATATAACATGTTTAGCATGTTTATTTCATTTAATCCTGATTAATTATGTGGTACTTCCTGGGCTATTATGCTCATCAAATCTTCAATCCACAAGTATCCAAAGATCACATATAACCTCCACATTGCCTATGTTTTTTTCTTTCTATTTCTCTTGACAATAGGGGCCATGGTATAGATAATAGAGGTAAAACATAAATAAAAGGTGGAAAGTTTTGTCCTACAATTATTCCACATCAATCATTTTGACATTGGAGAAATAAACAATTGAAGAGGACAAAGCTCCTCCCATGTATGTAGGAACAACTCGTAGGATCCAAGTAATTTCCACCACAAATAGATTATGTAAGTATTCCCTAGCCTGCAAAGATCTCATGGAATTCCCAGTCCAAAGAAACAGAGAACTGGTCAGTGAAAGAATTGAATACCCATGAAATTTCTTTGAATCAATTTAGCACGCATGATAAGCTTGAGAAAAATATAGGTCTAACAGGAAGTAAAAACAAAATAGAAGAGAGTAAGGATTATGTGATTTGCAAGCCCTCTATATAGTTTTGAAGCTTCCCTTTCTATAATAGTCTAACATCTCATGGCTCCAAGATAACCCTAAACTACATGTACACTTCCTCCTTGCTATTCTACAAACTAGGTTGCAAGGATAAGAACCTACAAGGACCCTTTTAACCTCTGCGTGACAATATTAAAAGGCTTCCTACTTGCTTTAGCTTCAAGTATCAAATAAATGACAGACCTTTGTCGTTCTTGAACTATTTTGGAGTCAGAAATTAAAGCGCGACAGACATGCAAACCTTGTATGCATGCAATATAACTTGAGATTTTGCAGAAACCACGTTGTGGAATGACAAAACAAAAGCAAATACCTCATGCAATATATGGAATTTCATTAGATCTAGAATACCCTAGCACTTTCCTTTCATCTGAATGAAAGTTATAATAAAATAGGATCTAATAGTTGTTATCGTGCAGGTCAAATCTTGGGCATGTGCATTGTAGGCAAGGTTACCTCTAGAACCACTGTGATATTCCTAACCACTAAGAGACCACAAAATTCTCTTCAACTCGCATTGATCAATTTGAAATGACTGTTATTAAGGCCTTTTAGTAATAAACAATCCTCTTGCTTCAGTAATCGAAAGAAAATTCTTCAACGCCTTTTAACGCTGCAAGCAAATAAGACCATGACAATGTTTGACAAAGAAAAGTAGCCATGCAGGATATACTTTGTCATAATATCAACTCCTTCAACCAATTGGAAAACAAAATCTGAAAGAACGCTAATAGAGGCACAATGGATGAAATATTCCCCAAATAAAGCACGTGAATTATGTGGGCTACCTGAGAGCTTTTAACTTCAGATTTGAATTTGGACAAATTGGCTTCCTGAGTCATCTCATTCTGAAAGAACGAAACAAAATATAAAGAAGCCATTTAACAAAAAAATGCATTCTTTATTCGGTACTAAGCCCCCGTTTGGTGAGGACAAAAATCAGTAGATTTTGATAGAAGTCAAAAAATTTGTAGTTAAAAAGTTCTTGAAATGTGTGGTTAAAATTAACCCACCAAACAGGGGCTAAATATCAAAACATATAACCGAAAAAATAAAAATAACAAGCAAAAACCGGGAAACTAAATAGGAAAGGAGTAACCGCAGGGAGAATGAGCTTACTTTCTGCATTTCGCCTTTAGAAACGAAGGAATAAGACACATTTTCTAAGCTATCATTGAGCACTTCAGTCATGGCAGATGTAATAGCCTCCGCTTGCTTTGATGGAACTCCTTGAGCCTCTAATCTCCTCACCTTTTGTAACAAATATTCAAATATACTTTATATAAATCCTATGTAATTCAAATCCTGAATCAATCAAATCCCTAACTCAATGTTACCTAGTAAATGCAAGAAATTGCTTACAAGAGCTAATGTGTCGACCAGAAAGAGTCGTTTGCCATTAGATTGGGCTAGCTCCGAAATGGGTCTGGCTTCGAACCTGTTCGCACCAAACAAGTGGGTTCTGCATGGCCAAGTTCTCAATTGTGCCAAGCGCCAAGTTGCCGCATATGCGGCCATTTTCTTTCACAGGACTCTTCGAATCGAATTGAGAAATTGAACCCAGAAGCGAAAAATAACAGATTCTGGGAGAATATATGTGCTTTGGCGGCTGTTGACTTGATTATGAAATGCGATTGCTCTAAGTCTTGCAATAATTATTAGATCGATTATACGTGATATTATTGTCAACAATTTGGTTATAGATAGACGGAGAAAAGGGGTATGGGTTCTTGAGCAATGGCGATTTTGCTGATTCCTAGGGGAACGTGGGGATTTTAAAGGTTTCTTGCTGGAATTGTGTTGCTGGATATCAAAGAATCCAAAATTTTAAAATCATACGAGTCGCAGCGTTTATTTTTGAAATTAGGAAGTTGTTTATTTTGTCGAGTCAATTACATGTCAAAACGAAAATTAAAATAAAGGATTTTGTTGAGGGTACATTAAGCCCCCATTTCGACTTCTTTATTCTCCATTAAATTATAATTCATTTTTCTGTTTATTTTTACTAATCAATTATTCTTCAATAAAACGATATTAAAAAAAAATAGTCACGTATTCTTCAGAAAAACACTGTTCCAACAATTAAAATTTGAAATAATGGGACTAAACGGGGAGCTAATATTTGTATAATGATTACATAATACCACATGACATTATATTATTTTCCATCAACGTTATATTATGTAATCTGTTATATACATTTTTTATGTATAAGTAGTAAAATCCTAAAATAAAATAAAATCTTTAGTACATGTTGGAAAAAACTTATCTCAAATTCGGATGATAAACTTCGATTTTAGTTGTACACTTCATTAAATTCACAATTTTTCAACCACACATTTTATAAACATTTATCGATATCTATAGAAATTTTTATTGCAAGTTTTGTCAAACAACCATTTATTATTGTTGTTATTGTTGTTGTTTCTAATGCTTTATTTTCCCCTACAATATTATCGTGGTCAATGGGAAAAATTGATTTTAACAAGTAAACAAACTATTGGTCAAATTATTCTGGTAGAATTTATTTAATTATAATTGAATCAGTATTACAAAGACAATTAATGGTGTGTTTGTGCCACATTATTTTTGAAGAATATATTTTGGAATAGATTGATGGAGAATGTGTAGTTGAAAAAAAAAAGAAAAATTATTAATATGATGAAAAATATTATTTTATTAAAAAAATATGTGGTTGAAAATGAGTAGGAGAATGAGAATGAAAATTTTAATGTGGGTTATATAGGGGGCTAGGATTCAAATATTTGACGAAGAGATGCGGTCACGACCTTTTATACAAAGATAGTAGTCATCTCGAATAATGAATTGTCCTATATCTTCTCACTAAAGCTTTCTCAGCCAATCAAAGTAAAATGGTCTAATTTTTGCCCTCAATTTTTCGAGTTTTTTGATTCCTCGAAATTTGTTTTTCTCGTTTCTATTGATATTAAAACTCGACTATGTCTAATTATCTTATCAATCTCTTATAGCCTGGGAGACTAGCTTCTATAACTCAAAAATGATAACACGAACTTTGAAATTACCTTCTAAACTTAGTCACCCAAAATGGTGATCTGTCCCAATGAAAACTGTATAATCACCCAACAATTACGAGTATGAGCTATCACATCCGGCTCTCAAGCCACTCCTATAAGTCAACGAGTGGCTCGCACGGGATTTTTTTTGTTTGGCTAGACTCGAGCTTGACCCACTTAACACCCCAATATGTTACTCTCCCATATAGAAGAATTGGTTTGACTCCCTCTTTGTTTTGAAACTAGAAGCAAATCCATTTGTTCTCCTGCATAGACTATTTTGTGGTGAGGCTTAGAATTCTTGATGGTCTCTTAGTATGTACTTTGGAGTTTGAATATGGTACTTCCTGCTTCTGTAGTCACCTTTTGTTCTCAGTGAGACGCAAGCCAAGTTCTAAACTAAAAACTCCTTGGGTTCGTTCTCTCTTTTGTATTTTGCCAAAAACCGGAAGAAGGAAAAGGCCACACGGCCCACACCAAAACAAGTTGCTGAATACGCCCTCAGACTTCTTCAATGAAGAAACCTCCGTGCGACCCTTCAGATATCAATATTGTGGGCAATATGAAGCAGAGGATACTTTTAACTTACGCAATGAACCAAGCTCCTAACCATAGTCGGACCTAAGGAGAGGCTCAAGAGGCCACCACTTCAGGCCCAGCTCTTTAGGAGGTCCAAAAGAATTTTTTAATTTCTTTTTTTTTTATTATTTTAAAAACCCATGGTCATTTATACTCGTTCACTCTTCCTCGATTGCTCCAAACAATGAGGCTTTGCAACAATGATATCGCGAATCACATAATCAATGTTTGGATTAGGAATATTCATTCCATTGTGTAACACCCCCTCGGTATATAATTATGCATCATTACATACATTTTTGTTGATCTTATCATTTATTAATCCTAATTTTTTTTTATTGCTTGGACTGGTAGATTCTATATATTTAATTAATTAATGTATAGTTTGTCTCTAAATTCAATTACATTTTTTCAATATTTTATTGATCGGGTCATTGATTTGTGCGTGAGATGAATTGTTTTTCTCGATCTATGATCGATTATTAATTAATGTGAATTTGTACCTTCTATGGAGCAATTGGGTGCAATATATGGTTAAGTATGATATAATTTAAATTTTTCCATTTCATTGTGTTACATTATGAAAATACTTATAACCTTGGATAGTATATCGTTATTATTGTTGCAATAACAATTTGTCTTCTCTAAGGCCGTGAGCTCGTGTAAAGTGAGAAAATGTGTAAAATTTAATCACTTTTGCAGATAAGATGTTTATTTCATATTCCGTGTAAAATTGAATTCATTATGAATCTGAAATGCATTTACCATTCACATGTAATAAAAGGAAATCTTGTCCCACTATAGCTAAATTAGAAGCATTGATAACCATTGACTTTTTTTTATTTTTTTTTTCTTCTTCCTTTTCTGTTTATAGATTGCTTGGACAACTTTTTTTTAAAGTCAAATATCATATCGATTACAGTTGCAACAACAAAAAGTTTCTTCAAATTGAAATTCATCAAGACTTGTCTCTGATCAACTATGTCGTAGCAAATATTTAATGGATTAACATGTTATTTATTGTAAAAAAAAAAAAGTTGAATAACTTGACTATTTAAAATTGATTGATATTTTTGCTTTTAAGACCGCAAGATGAATTGTATTTAAGTGGTCGTTTATAACATTTTTCGCATTGTTATTTGATTGTAATACAAGTAATTTGAATACTTCATTTTATTTATTTTATTATTGTTGATTTTAAATAAGCAAATTTAACTCCGTAAAACTTTTGTAAGTGAAAAAAAAAAATTGATTACTTAATACGATTAAGGAGCTCAAATTCTAAAGTTAGGCTCAGGCCTTGCAACACACGTGCTCCTAACTAATGGCATACATCATTCTCATAGTTGCGAGCTCTTCACAACCTCGAGAAGGCATGGGAGCTTGCTAATGCCTTTAATCTGCCACATCATACTCATACAGCTTTGGTGGTGTTGAAGTGGGACGGAATACATACATCTACTCAGAAGGGAGTCGTCTATTTTTTCCCCAGCTTTTCCTTCAAGAGTATGACAGAGAGAATTTCCCCACAAGGCAAGTCGATTTACCCAACAGCTATTATGTCATGATAAGGGAAAATAAGTAACATTTGGAAACGTCATGGTAAAAGTGGTACAA
Source organism: Fraxinus cuspidata (assembly GCA_903798385.1). NCBI lineage: Eukaryota > Viridiplantae > Streptophyta > Magnoliopsida > Lamiales > Oleaceae > Fraxinus > Fraxinus cuspidata. The sequence continues at coordinate 9,793 of CAIGRP010003473.1, forward strand.
GTAAATCAAGTATAGTGGAATAGGTCACCCCAATGTCTCTGTTCTCCTTTCTATCAGCAAATTAGAAACGAGGGACTAGGAAAACGTAGCCCTCTAAACAAACAGTTAGCTCGTATGCTGTATATCTCTTCTTTTGCTCCTTATTTGTGTGAACACGACTGTAAAACTACCGATTGTTTCATAGAACTGCAATGGCATTGGGAAGAAGCAATTGTCATAATTATCCGCAGGGCACAAAATACAAATGATAAATGATTTGTAGTGAGGATTCGAGAGCACTGGATTATATTAAAAAAGAAAAATAAGTTAAAACCTCCAGTCCTATCTAACACCATCTACCAAACATGCACTCAAGAGTGGATGTGATCCAATGGGACTGTAAGCATGTTAACTTTGTTACATTGAACTTCTACCTGAACCCAGGCACAGGGACAGCCACAAGTCAATGTGATCTGTGATCTGCTGCCTTACTTTACGAACCGCATCAGGAGAACTGCAATTTTTGGCTTCACCTGGGATATGGAAACAACAGAGCCTCATTAAAGATCACATTAGTGCTTGTGTGGTAGTGCTTTTAAGCTATGGGTTCTATGGAATATGTGGATAATAAGTGAGTAGTAAGTTGTAAAACCTACAATTGTGTGGATAAACATAATTTTGACAAGCTTAAATGAAAAATTATATACTAAATATCTGTGATTTTCAGATTTAGTACTATCTACCACCTTAATACAAAGCATGGCACTTACAAATTGAAAATTGTGAACACTGCAAAAAAAAAAAAAAAATTTAAAAGGTACTTGAATAAAAGAAAAAAAAAAAAATCAACTTTTCTTTCTGGAAAAGTAAGTTTTGCCAGTTAGAAAAGCAACTTTCAAAACATGTTTGGGAAACTAGCCTAAAATGTAAGTTTAACTTACTTTTAGGCACAGCAAAACACAGGCCACCAAATATATTATTAAAGATCATGGGAGTCATATGGCCACTTCAATTATGTAGTTTGTACGAGATTGCGACCTTTATATACATACCTTCAGGGACTAAAGGAGATTGGGGGCAGCCTCGCATATCAGTTCCGTGGCCACAGTTATGACATGAGATGAGATATGAAGGCACTGGGACATTGAAAATGAAGTTTCAGTAAACAAGATATGGATCCAAGAAGGCAAATAACAATGGTTATATTTCTATTGGAGTTGGAATAATTATCCTCTCAATATATTCTTTATAAAGTCAGTGTTAAATAGGTCAATGGTTTATCTTGCGCAGGAGTCTAGTGCCCGAAAGTAGACCTTTTAAGCAGAATGATTATTTATTTATTTTTATTTTTTTTGTGTAAGTTTCAGTTTTGTGCTTCAATTTACAGATTTCTACGATTAAAAAAATTAATCATATTTACCACCTTTAATCACACACAAAAAAACAGGAGAGAATAGTCATTGTACATGACATTTACAGACAGACACAAGAAGAAAATTTCTAAATACAGTAAATATAGATGGCACACTTCAAGTTTCATTTAAACTTCGTATTTACCTCGACTTCTTTACGTCACATAATACCTTTTAATATGAATCCCCCACGTTCCAATGAGATAATCAAATAGATGAAAAATGTGCGATAAATAAATTAATTCAGGAAAGTGAATTTTTTTGTCACTAATTATTGGTAATATAGTTATTAACTTGAAACATGTAATGGAGTTAGATCTGAGGATATTCTATTAATTCTCAAAGATTGTTAGCTTACTGAATATTGATTATTAGAGGTCTGACTAGTCATGCAAAATTATTTCGTAATTGTTAATCTAAGACTTACTGTCCGGCGACGACGTCTGTTTCGATGCATGGCGCCAAGGATCTTGTGACCCATTAGTGAATATTATTCTTGAACCTGCCAATTCATATTCAAAAGCGAGCACCACTTGTGAGTTCATGTTAATTTCGGCACGTACACAAAGCAATTAGAGTCTCATAAAATGTATGATTGATCCACTACTAAATGCAATAGACATAATATTTGAGCTGCATTTTTTTTCCTCATATGCAGCATTCCAAGCCGAGAAGCGTGTACAAGGGATACAGATAAAACTCTATTTTTAATCCTACTTGGCTGCCAGCATAATACCCTACTTTCTAATGCACGTAAAATTTGACTGCTAACTTGTATTGGGGCACAGATTTATGAGTGAGAAGAGAATAATAAAATGAAAAGTCACCAAACTGAGAACCTAGAAAGTTGAATATGTTGTGGGAAAATCTCAGCCAAACTAATGAATTGAACCAACTGCACCCAAGAAAATAAGCATTTATCCTCTATCCTGCGAATTTTGAGTCAGAATATATTTAACTGCTTTTAGCAAATTAGGTCTGATTCTTGTAATAATCATAATGACTAAAATACTAAACACTAATTACGATAACATAAACTTTTGTGAGAGTTTTTTGCCCCTCTTATCTTTTCGGAGATGGTTAAAGCCTCAAGAAATTGATATAAAGATTTACAAATATATTAAGTACTACGAAATCCTAAATTTTCAGGAAAGAAATGTTACAAAATATGAAATCAAGAGAGAAGGATTTCTGTTTTTGGGACTGTTGGTTTCTACAGCAAGATAGTAATAGTATTACAATTGCTAAACTTCTTTAATTTATTTACTTACAATAGTCACATAAAGCCACAACAGGACATAGCAGCAATACTACTTTCGCTGGGAGTAGCAGGAATATAGTTGCTTCTGTTGCTGCAAACTATTTTTAATATTATAAATTTATATAAAAATTTGAGTAGACTTCCGTTAATATTACTATTAGGCCTGTTTGATAGGGCTTATTCCATGGAAAATGGAAAAAATTTTCTATTTTCCAACTTTTGCAGTGTTTGATAGGCTACATTTTCCCGGGAAAATATTTTCCAACTTTTCAAATTTTCCACATTTTGGAGGAAAACATTTTTTTAATTTTTTGGTTGGAAAATATTTTCTAGGTTGGTTGGTTGGCATTTT
>CAIGRP010003473.1:12930-40027 GCA_903798385.1 Fraxinus cuspidata
TTTTGGCAATTGGAAAAAATTCTAGACACAATGGTAAAAAAAATTTATCACTTTTATTGACAATTTTCATGCAAAACAAAGTCAAATGAATGGTCGGTATGGTAATTTATTTTTCAATTTATTATTATTTTTTTTTTGTGCAATTGGAACAAATTCTAAACCCAATTGTAGGAAAAATTATCACTTTAATGGACAATTTTCATAAAAAATAAGCCAAACGGACATCAAACTTTCAACATTTTCCATGGAAAATTATACCAATCAAACACAATTAATTACAATTCCCAATAAAACAATTTCTATGCAAATCAATTCCCTGTAAAATATTTTCTTTCCACCCATTTTCCACTATTGCAATCAAGCGGACCTTTAATAACTTCACAAACAGTGGAGTAGAATGCTACTAATACCACAACTCCTAGAGAAATTTAGTAATGGATGGACACGGGCCGGGTTTTAGGTGAATCAAACTATTGCACCATGCAGTGAACCTCCCGTGCCTACACCGCCACCTGGCCAACCAGGTTCGATTGTTGTCCCAAAAGTAATTTTTCTTCTTTAAGGATAACTAAACTAATTACCAAAGAAGAGCAAGAAGCGAAAAATGGATAGAAATTTGAACTGAAGCTAGATAATATACCCCGGTAACCAAAGATAAACCTTGTTATCTAACTAAGCTTTTAGAAACAAGAAGAAAGAAAGAACAATTTGCCATTTATCTTCTTGATACTTGGGTTTTATAGGCACAATAACGAGTGTGCAAGTGGACCAGAATTCAGCTGAGGTTCTTAATTCAATAGTAAATTTAATATCTGAGAAGAGAAGTTAGATGAGATCATATAATTTGATGGAATCGGGGGAGTTGGCGGGTAAAGATGGACTGTAAGGATTGCATAATATAAAAATTTCGGCCTCATCATCAAAAGCGGCTTCCGATTGTTCGGAAATTCTAAACTGTATGGCGGATTGGATCATGGACAGAAACAATTGATCAAGAAGTTGATCTAGTCCATCATTAAAGGAGAGATATTTCTAGCCTCGCATACCATCCTGTCTCCATAGCCCACCCCATTAGGAGCTCGCTGGGGCAGATCTGGACAATCCATACCCCTTGCATTCCTCTTCATTATATTAATATAAGCAACTCAAAAAGTGATAGCACTGCCCTCTTATAAACATGGGGGAGGGGGATAGCCTAATCCTGTGCCCTACCCTGAGTTTCAGTGCCTTGCCCCAAGCTGGTCCCCATCTCTTTGCCCACCTGCCACATTAGGGGGCTAGTCAGGGGTCCATAGAACAATCTGTCCCCACTGCATCACCGACTGTATTGATAAAAGCCAACTCAACCTAGTGATATCATTTTCCTCTTACATATACATTCTGCATGTGACGAAGATCACTATTGTTTCTAACCTACTAAGAAGTAGCTACATCTTGCCTGAATTTCTCACCAGTATTTTGTCCAATCAGCACTTATTTTATATTTTTTTTACTCGTATTTTTTATCAAGACATTTCTCTAAGTTTATTGTTCATGGTGTTCCAGGCATCAGATTCATCCACTATCACCTCCAGTCAACTCCTTGTGGCCCAAATTGGCGATTTCAACCTCCTTTGACGACTGACGCTCACAGGAGACTGCAACACTAGCTGCATCTTCCAGGACCATGAGTGGAGTTTTTTGTACTGCTTTGATTCCGTTTGTGATGCAGTTTGTGCTATTCCAAGGCTCTTGTACATTTTTCAGTCTCAGTTGAGTAGTATTTTCTATCTCAAAATTTATATTTTTAGTTTAGTTGATTTCCATGACAAGTACGCCTATTTTTTCATTCTCATCTTTAATCCTAAGAAAACAAAAAAAATCAAAAAGGTAAAAAAAAATCATAAAAATTATCTGCAATCCTTTTATTTTTCTTTCTTTTGTCCTTGTATGGAAAAACATCAAGGTAAAGACGGGGGAGGTGGTTGATCACAACTATCAAGATTTAATAAGATTGCATGGACATAGATTAGGTATAAATGCTTTAAAAAAAGTTCACTGTTTCTCAACAATGAAAAACAATTTGAAAGCACCGAGTCGACAAATATTACTTTCTCCCCATTATTTTGCCTATTTTCTTCCCGTACCTCTTGAAATATTCTCTTTGAATCTTTTACATAATCTTTTTTGGGTTACCTGTACCTATTCGTGTGCATGAGTGAAACATAATTTGGATTCAATGAAAATGATTCACACTGTTCTTAGCATTATCATCATCCTTTTCGCAATTGTTGTAATTCCTTGTTATCATCATATATTTTGTTGAACCACTTAATCTAAAAGCTTAAACTATTAGAGAGGGTTACGTATACATAATTTAAATCTTGTCATCAACATGCCCATTCACATGCAAGATGGGTTCATTTTTTCATCAAAGCCAAACACTACACAATTTCATTTTCTGTGTGGCGGCACAACTTGAACTCGAGATCCTAGCATACTCTGATATCATGTTAAATCTAAAAACTAAAGTGGATAAAGAGGTTACATGCATATTATTTAAATTTTGTCTTCAACAATTTTCACCAAGAAACTTGTTGAAATCAAGAATTTAATTTGACCTTTAAATAATTCATTTTGATCAAACTAGGACCATGAGAATTTGATATAGACTCGATCCTAAGACATTTCTCAATTGGTTTCATACTCTTGATGAGTACATTGATTAGCATGGCAAGAACTACGCCAATGTGTTTATTTTTATTAGAATAAAAAACTAAGCCCATGTTTGACACATATTCTATAAAAATACATTCTTTCAAAACTCATTTTCAACTACACGTTCTTCAACAAAATAATATTTTTCATCACCTCAATAACTTTTCTTTACTTTTTAACCACATATTTCCCATCGTATCACTATTTAAAATACATTCTTTCCCCAATAATACTCATCAAATACACCCTAAGATTTGCCTAGCGTAATTAAAAATTAATATATGAAACATTTCGCATCTAGGTCAAAACCCCATTACATAGTGGGTCGAGATAAAGCTAGCTAAATTGGAAGAGAAATACGTATTAACCTATCATAGAAATCAATTGGTAGACGAATTCTCCACTAGGTAAAGGTTGAGTTATATTGAACAGTAGGTAAGGTGCTTCCTCTATTGATAAGTATATGGATCACTTTAAAAAGCTAATCTTCTGCTTTGAAATTTGTGAAGCTCCTTATGTCACCATTTCTAGATTCATAAATCGTCTAAAAGATGAGAATAATATGAGATTGGTCCATAGAGAAAGCCAACTAGCCTTAGAAATTGAAAAACATCTCCATTTTTACCATGTAAATTTTCACCCACCTCTTGATTCTCGACAGTCTTGCCTTAAACTCTTTGTTAGGTTTCATAATGAATCTCAATCTTCTCTTCCTCGAACAACACTTTTAGTCTAAATCAAGTAAATTTAATATCCTTCCTCCTCCACATCCCATCCATTTGTTCCTAACTTGTGTTGAAATGTTATCCTAGAGGGCATAGATTACAAATTCCATGTCTTTGTTTTGCCCTAGAACGTGCTTATGAATCTAGGAAGATGGTGATCATTTTACCCCTAAGCCTATTGAAAGTTTTGAACATGAGGAAGAGAATTTTCGGCTTTACGAGGATGAGAAAGAAGTTGTCTGTCAGTCTCACAGATTTGAGCTATTGATCTAAAGGCCTAAGAAAAATCAATGTATTTTGAGACGCAGCTGAAATTTGAAGAAAACTAACAAAGAAAAATGGCAGAACACTAGAAATACTTCAGAATTTGTACCAGCAATTTTCGTGCCCCCATAGTATACATTTGTGGCATCAACATCAGGATAAATACCCTCTCCGAAGACATTTTTGCACAGGTCTAAATGATATCTGCCAATCATAAGTAGTGAACTTTTAATTCAAGGTTCTTGTTAGACTAAGAAAAGAACAATAAAGGCAAACTAGTAAAGAAATGCTACATGAAACCAAGGAAAAAATTGAAACAGAATGAAAACAATAGGATATTGTACCTTGTATCAATCCTTGGAGAGCGAATACTATCATTTGAAGGTGCAACCTGAAAATATGCAACCTCAGTGCAGACTTGGAACCACCATAAGCGATCACCGCTATTACCAGTTAATGCAGTATTCTTCAGATTTTGTTGGTTATACGTTGCGACACTATCACCATAATTCTCCTTCACATATGTGGCATATGCTTTCTGCAGATGAGATTTTTACTAAGCATTAGAAACACAGATTATAATAATCTTCTTGGCTTTGAGAAATTGAACTTGCATTACACACCAAGAATATTCAAGACGGACCCCTTTTTTTCACTTCGTAACCCAAAAAAAAAAAAAAAAGAGTCCGTCACCATTTGTTTCCTTTATTTATTAGATTTAATCAGATTTCCTTTTCTTTGTATAGGACTTATTATGGTAAGCCTTTAAAGGACAAGTTATGGTAGGTATCCATAGGTAAAACTACACTAGGTGGTTTTAATTTTCCAATTTTGGTTATTTGTAACCCTATAAAGACAAGAATGATTATACAAATTCTGTATTTCTTTTTGTGCTTCTGTCTTAATCATTTTACTCTATAGTTTCCAACATGTTGTCAGAGCCAGTTACCATTTGCATTATACAAAACCACGTTATGACTACGTCCTTGTGTATCTCGTCAATGTCATCGCTGTTGTAGGTGCGTGTGTACTAAATTGTTATTGAGGTTTCAGTATTTCCTTCCACCATTGCAGAAGCAAAACTGAAGCACCAATTTCTTGCTTCCTCCAAGAACTAGGGCCTCCTCGAGAGCTACAAGAAAATAAACTCCGATACTGTTGGTAGTCCTTGTTGTTACTTCTCGTCTTTTTGCAATTTTATTTGGATCAATTTATTTGTCTTGCAGTTGGTCCTTTACTTCTTGGACTTTACACTGATTTTAATTTATTGGTGGCCTATATATACCTCGACTATTAGTGTCTTTAATGCTGATTTTCAAAGATGTCATGAGGGCCTTTCCCACTTTGTATTTGGGCCATGGGGCGGCTCTTGTTTTCCCTTTTGTGAAACTGGCTTGTCAAATCAATGAAACCAATAATGAAGTCTTCCTCCCATAGTTGTCATTTTGCAACCAAGGGATGAGCTTCGGTTTTCTCTTGGCTCATTTTTCAAGTATCGAATAGACTTTAACGCTGCATGACAACACTCTAGTAGAGGGTAACTAGTGTTTTCATGTGTTGGATGCAACGTATTTGCGCCTGTTGTCATTTTGCTATTGGACTTCATGCCCTCGATTGTAGCCCTTTTTAGATTTGATAGCAAGAGCCAAAAACTTTCAGCCAATGTAATTGCAATGCACTAGATAGACTATAATTAGATTAATAATTTTTAGAAATTCCAACTGATTTTATTTTTCAACTTCTAAAGGTTGATGGAAATATCAATGTATATGTTCAAAGGGAGACAACTAGCTGATATTCAAGCTAAAGTCCAAGTTGTTTTTCTTTATACCCGTCTTCTTGGTCTCTTTGTTTACTTAGAGCTTTTGAGAGGTCAAAGAAAGAACTTAACTGCTGAGTATTCATGGGGTTAGTAGAGAACATGTGAGACCTTAACAACTAGAACACTTGTATGATTGTTAAGGTGGATTAGACTATCATAAAACAATAATATTAAATATGAAAAAGTTAAAACTTTTGTAACTTGTATCGTACAGTATGTTCTAGTAATGCTTATCAAATATGAAAGTATGAATAAATCCAAAATAATAACTCTTTAACTGGAATTGAGATTTAGTTGCTCAAATCTTTATTAAACAGTTCACCTGTTTCAAGAACTGTTGCATTTTTCATTCGTCGGTTTAAGCCGATATGGACAGAGTCATAAATAAATCTGAAAAAACGTGAACATCTATATGGGAACAAAAAGGATCCAAATACTTCGAAGAATCATATGATTTAAAAATATAACACTGATGGTGACAGCTAAGGCTTACCACTACGTCTTCTCCAGCTTTCTTTGCTTCAATCAGAGGGATGCATAACTTATCTGGATTTCCATATTGAAACTGGATAATAGCAAAGGGTATAATTACTAATTCACAATAAAAGGATTTTGTATTAACAACAAAAACTGTACGTTAACCTACCGCAATAACTGCAGCATCAGCCAGATAATACAGGAAATCGCCATCAATTTTTAGCTGTTAACGGGCACATCCGTGTGAAAATTTAGAGTTGCAAATGAGTTTACGGAGAAAGAATGAATAAACACACCGTATGAAATAATACATGGAGGAACAACGAAAAATATGTTCTCTCAGTTTAGAACGTGAAGTCACGTATATGATTATTTATTATCAAGTATTCCGAAAAGATCATTAGCAACAAAAACTGAAGAAAATGGGTTATTGCCACATGCTGGCTGGAAAATACATATATTACACAAATGAATATTGTGATTATTGTCAGATTAAAACAGTTGGAACAAATATCTTGAGGTAATATTAGGCAAACCACTGCACAACCTTAAACGAGATCAACACCTTTGTAGTCAGTATTTCCCATTAGCAACAATTCCACAAATTAAGAAACTCAAAAGGAAAAAAAAAAAAAATCATATGAAATGATGATGACCCGTCTGCAATGTTATATTTAGCCATAGAATGGCAAAATTATTCTGATTTTGCTTCATCGCTCATCAAATAGAGAGAAAAAAGATTTATTTCAAGGTCCCTATTCAAGTTCAGAATCTAGACAAGATGGAAGCTTCAATAATTCAAGTGTTCCCTTCCCTTCCAACATGATTTTGATCTGCTGATGGAAAATTGCTGTCATTTCAAACTGTAGCTCGAGTGAATGAAATCCCATTTATGAAGAGGTAAAGGGTATAAAGTATATTCACTAGATTCGGCACATAATTTCAAGTATTGCCAAAACTATCAAAACCTCATCCCTTTCACCAGTGCATGATCATAGATGCCAGCCAGCAGTGACGTATAGCAGCAAAATACTACATATTGTTTCTGTACGTGAGATTCTTCTGCTCTCTATAAGTTTGTAATCTAGAACAATTAATGGTTATGTTCTTCAATTCTCTTGACCAGCTATTTACTTTGAAAAATAAAAAGAAGCCATGTACATATTGTAAGGCAATATGCTCATTTTTTTTGCTTTCAAGATTTCAGGTGATTTGTACGTTCATTGATGTGAGTTAGAACATTCATAAGGATTTATTTATTATAAATTATCTCCAAGAAAGGGGTATTGTCCCCTAAATGTTCCAATCTTTTGATTCCAAAAGGAAATATGGCATCTCCAATCTCAAATCTAATGCCCGTGAGATCAGAAGATAAGTAAATTTATATACAATAAGTTTGATCAAACATCACAAAAGAAGTCACATTTTATACCTCGGCTGCACCAAACATCAGTTTTACTTCCTTGTCATTAGAAGCTAGCCGTTGATCAACGAGATGTGTAATTTCTTGTAACACAGCTTTACATTCTGGGCCTGCAGATATACCAATCTGTACAGTAAAACCTGGGTAAGTTGCTTTGATTAACAACAGTCATGATGCAGGAAATTAGAAATGAGCAGCTGATCAAAGACAGGGTTGAGGAGGCACGGATGAAAGGAAACAAGTTTGGCAGCAAATTTAAAAGGAAATTGCTGAACTTTGCTGAGATTCACAAAATATCTTTCTTCTTTACCTGCTTATCAAATTCTGTGAAGTTGTAAATAGCCTGAACAACGGCGGAACTTGCAAGACTCCCACAAGTAAGATGAGGAAACTTCAATCGGAACCACGCACTAAGAGCACCAGAATAAGAAACACCGAAGACAAACCATCGATTTTCGACATTGGATCTGTTGAGCTTTAAATTCAGGGATTCCTATAAAAAAGGCCAAAAAAAATTATAGTAATAATTAAAATTTCAATAGAAAGGTGGAACAATCATGACTAGTTTGGAAAAGGGAAGATGGAAACAGCACTATAATAATTTTTTTATTTGCTTCAAGGCACTACAGCTACCATCCAAATTGAGAAGCAATATCATGCAAACATTTATCGGTACAAAGATGCGCCAAACACACATTCGAGCTAATAAATTCGTATGTTGCTAGAAGTATGCTATGTAATTGGACATCCACCAGATTCACTTGAAAAAATCGATGAAAAATTATTTCCCAAACTTAAAAGTTAAAAACAACATCAATCTGATTAATCTCTTACAAGTGATTAACTTATTTAATTATTTTACGGTTGTTGCAAATCAGACCAGAGTACAGCAAACCACAGTGGGTGCTTTTACTCTGAAAAAATTTGCCCTCCAAAAAACATTTTAGCAAAATATCTGTTATGTGAAGATAGAGATGCACTTTAAAATTTTTTGGCAACCTGTCACCAAATTCTATATAACTGTTAATTGATCTTCATTAGAAGGTGACAATGTCTGTATGAAAGGGATGACATGACAGTAAAATACTGACCAGCAATTAAACAATTAAAAACTACATCTCCATTGATTAAATTAAATGTTAAGGCTCATTGAGTAAATATTCATAATCAACGACTGATATGTATTTTTCTAACTTCTACTCCAACTTTTTTCGCCAGAACCTGGCCATCTTTGACTGGAAAATGAAGTATGACCACATCATTGACCTTGGAAAAATTGCCATTTATTAGGATATATAACTTCGATGAAAAATTTTAACCGGAATCTGGACTTATATTTTTATAGTTATATGAAACCACGCATGAATATCAAGTTTAGCTAGCAAATGCTGGGATGTTAAAAGATTAACTCTTTAACATTTCAAAACTGTAACATGCATATAAATGGTTGAGAACATTCTTGTTTCATTTCAACATATGTACTTGTAATTTCACCAATTAAACTTTCAAAGCACAATTTCCATGTCTCTTCTAATTAGAACTCGTGACTGAAATTTAGACCAATACCCCATCCGTGGTCCAACATGTGTCATTTAACATGATTATATTAGCGACAATTAAAACTTCAAGAAAAAAAATCTCCATCGTAAATCTGTTTCATTCAGAAAAGATTTAGGGAACAAGTGTAATCAATTACTAATATAAAGCTTCCAGCCTTAAATAATACCAACATTTTCCACTCCGAATGAGTGAAAAAGTTAGCAGAAACTTGCCTGATAATATTGGCGGAAAACAGCTAAATCAAAAAGTGCCTGTTTGGATGAAAGATACTTGAGATTCTCTGTGGTCAAGGAATTAAAAGGGGAACTCTTCCCGTAATACCTATGCTCAAGAGAAACAACAGCAGCTCCGAACTTATTCGCCAAGACCTGTTTGAAAATACAAGTCTCAGAAAAACTGACTCATATAGTGGCTAACAAAGGCACTGTTAGTTAGATTTGTCCAGAAGTTGAAGTCAATACTGTCTTGGTCATACTCTGCATTAATAAAAATCATATTTGCCAAAGTTAATGCATCTGTAGCAAAGTGGTTTTTCTATGTGGGCATCATCAAAATCAGAAATGAAACGAATTCAATAATCATAAGCACGACAAAATGTACTTACTTATTCTAACGATGAGCTCATGTATGCAGGAATGTAGCATTAAAATGCTCAAACTTAGACAAAAGTACACATTATAGAAGAAAGGAGACTTGAATTAAGGCAATCTTGGGGACCAAAGTAACTAAAGAATCTCACACCATTATTTTTCTAGCAAGGAATAACTAAAAGCTCCACCTGCAGATTGATTCGCGCACCTCAAATTTGAATTTTGTATCTCAGATCCCTGTAACTGTTAGGATAACGAAAGAGGACAAGACCATTTGGATTCCATGTGGATTTAAATTCTTTAATTTGCCGACAGGGTAGACAAGATTTGTCCTGTATCAAAGACAATTTTACTGTGGTTGTTTATTGAAAGGCTGGCACAGAGATATGGTATATGCAATTACATGAGATGCTATATAGACTTGCTGTAGTTGATTCAGATCCCAAATTATCAGCTTTAATATTCAATGAGTTAGTATTCATTTCCATTTCAACTTTTGTGCTTGATTGGAAACATATAACGAGCTTCAGAGTTAACGATTAGTTTGGATATATCAAACTTCAAAGCAGGGACATAAGTATGTATTTTGTGTATCAATTTTCCTCAAAAGCATCCAAAAAGATTACACTATCGATAAAGGGTAGAAATAGCTAGATGGTACTCTTAAAATTTCAATTGATCATGGCAATCGTGGCATAAGTAGAGGAAGAGAGGCTGATTAGTTTCAAATTTTGATATGTGTATCATTATCCATTTTAAACATTGCAAACCAGAGCTCTGTGAATCACATCTTACTCTTCAATTCCTATAATTAACTTGCTGTTCTTCTTTGATGGAGAGTTATAAATTTAGCCTATTAAGCATCTTGGAAAATAAACTGAAACATCAACTCTCAAATATTTTCTTCGAATTCAATGAAAGGGGGAAAACAAATACACTTAAATTATCAACTTACGCTGATATAGTCATTAGGTATCCCATTGCATGCAGATTCTCCACATATTTTCAAAAATATTGGCCCATCATGAGTGAAGTGGTCAAGGAACTCATAGTATCGCTGCCCAAATTGACGATGATCCTGCAAATGCCAGTATCAATTAAGATCTATCCATATTGATGAAACTTAAAAAGAAACAAACGCAGGCACACCGGATGGTGATAAAATCAATATGCCACATCAAGAAGTAGGGTAATTAAGCATAAAAATTACAAAGTCCATTAAACATAGAAAGAAAATTAGTCACGACCATTCTTGAAAAATAGAAAAGAATGCCATTATATAATACTGGAATTGGTACTATAAGCTTATAAATAAGCTCAATTTTGATGTCCCGTGTGCTAAAAATTCAACCAAATTAAAAATTAAAAATTTAAACCAAAAAAATAAAAGAAGTAGAAATTAATTACGTAAGGAGAGAAATGATCGAGAGTTTGATTGAACCAGAGTGCTTCAGTGGTCAAATATTTATTGCTATTGGAAGTAGTTTGTCGTAGAAACCGGGGAGATAAAGCGGTAATTGATGAGACAAATAGCATTGATATCAGAAAAGTAATCCACGACGACGCCGATGCCGGTACAGCGAACTTCATGTTGCTCCTAATTATTTCTCCGGCTTAAAGCTTTGAAAAACCTTCCGATCACGCACTTCAGTTCAATCTGGTAACCTTTAGGAAGATATTTCGACTCTTTTAATGAACGAAAACTTATGTCGTGTGTACTCCTGGAGTTTGACTCGCCTGATCTTCCAATCAAGTCTCTGATTAACTATTTGTGCGTTATACTTGTACCCGCTGGCAGCGTAAATAAATAGTTATCAAATTTATAAATTTTGCCCCAGTTTGATGGGTCATTCCAACTTTGTATCTTCCATGTCGAGTTTTGTCTACTAAATTTATTCAAACGTTGGGCGTTACTCATTGACTTAACATTTATTTCAAAATTTTAACGGAATTAGTGACGTGACTAACGAAATGTATGTATGGTGCCCCGTCGAACCTTTAACAAGTTGTTTCGTCTTCAATTGCTCCTTCAACTTTAAAAAAAAAAAATGATTGCTCACTAAACTTTGAAAAGGTCTTCGATTGCTATCTAAACTTTGAGGTGGTCGAATTTTAGTTAATAAATTTATAAAAATGATGTTGTTCGTTAAAAAACTCGTACGGTAAGCACACAAATTGTATAAAAATAATAAAATGGATAAACACATCCAATTTGTCGATCCCGAGTAATGTTTCCTCAATTTTATAATAGTTAAATTTAATTTTAATGTATTTTTATAGAATTTTGAGCTATTTTCATCATTTGAAAATATACAATCCATTTAATTAAATTTATTACTGTGTTTTATTGCAAAATTCATTTAAAATTTATTATGTATTTCATTACAAAAAATCTAATTTTAATTAATTTGTCTGTTTCGTTACTAAAATCATTTAATTAAATTTATTGTATGTTTCATTGAAAAATTCAAATTCTATTTTAATTTAATTTTAACAACGAAACATGCAATAAATTTGAATTTTTCAAATGATGAAAATGTTAAAATTAAATTCAACTATTGTGTAATTAAAGTAATCATTTCTTGTGGGATCGACCAATCGAACTTGTTTATCCGCTTTATTATTTTTACGTAACTCGTGCGCGCTTGTGGTACACATTTTTTTAACGAACAACAAATCAGGGTTTTAAATTTAGTGAGCAGTTGAAGACATGACAATTTATTAACGGTGTGACGAGTGCCACATTTGCATTTCGTTAGCCACGTCATTAATTTCATCAAAAGGTTTGGAACAGATGTTATGCCAGTGAGCAACATTCAACATTTTGATAAGTTTAATGGTCAAAACTAAACATTTGAAGTATCAACGAGTAATCGAAAATACAAACATAAGTTCGACGAACATTGGGACAATTAACTACAATTTGATAGAAATTAAAATCTAGAAGTAAACAATTAATTTCAATTATATATTTCTTGGGATTCATAAAATGTCAACTACGCATTTCATTCACTTTTATCAAAATATAAAAAAAATTAATTTTAATTCCCACTAAACAAGGGTTTTATTTCAGTTAAGATGCTTTTATTTTAGTCGAGACATGTGACGTGGCAACATAAATTACTTAAAAGGGTGAAAAAGAATTATGTTGTCAATATTAAGTAACATTCGTAGTCACTGTATGTGACAGTCTATTTTTTGAAGTATTATTTTGTTATTTGAGACAACAGAATTACGTGAAATTGATGCTTCAAATAACAAGCCATCATGTAAAATGACTAATGTGGTCGCTAATTATGAATAGCATTATTCGTGCAAAATATTTGTAAAATTTACGTCTATGATCAATACAATTTCTTCTCGTAACACTTCATCTCCATTCTTTGGACGATGAATCACACTTCCTATTAAGCAAAAATCAACATAGTTTTAGTGGATTTTATGTTCCATCAAGGAAGGCTGACAGGGTTTGGATTCTTCAATCATATATAAAATCAAACTCATAAGAACGGAGGAATGGGAGCATAAACTCGATCTCCGAGAAGCAAGACAATGCAACATTTGAAAACATGAAATAAATTTGAAAGTACTACTTTCTAAAGGAAAAAGGAAGTGAGACACATACTACTTCTAATACTAGAAAGTCCATATTTGTTAATTTGCAAAAGAGCCGAAGTTGTTGTAGGAGATTAAGTCTCTGTTTGAGCTACATTAATATTTTCATTCTCATTTTTCTACTCATTTTCAACCACACATTTTTCAATAAAATAATTTTTTCCATCACATCAATAATTTTTCCTTATTTTTCAATCACACATTTCTCATCAATCTACTCTTCATTCAATAAAATAATTTTTTCCATCACATCAATAATTTTTCCTTATTTTTCAATCACACATTTCTCATCAATCTACTATTCCAAAATACATTCATCCAAAATAATGTAGCTCAAACACACCCTAAGAGGTCTATACCATAATTATCAGACCCGACCCGTTCATCGACCCGAAAAAATCATTGGGTCATCGGGTCATGGTTCAACCGGTGGGTTATTGCTATGTCATAATTTTAATTAAAAAATATTTTTTAAAAGAAAGGAGAACAATTTTTTTATCTCTCTCTCCACACACACACACACACACACGTATTAGTTCACTAAGTGTGACACAAGTTCAGATGTTGCCAAAATGGTCAAGGATGTGATATTTCACTTCAATTGCCAATGTTCGAATCTCTGCCTTTGCATATTGAATAAAAATTTTGCACTTGACTCTACCATAAAATGGTTCACCCTTGAACCGGTTCCGATTTCATCTAAACCCGTCCGATTCAACCATGGTATTAAGCAGTTCAACCAATATTTGACCAGTTCACTTGCTAAATGTACCAAATATAGTAGCCGGAACAGATCACAATCCGGTTTGCTGGTTTTTGGGTCGGACCGCCTGGTCCGGTCCGATTTTAATAACTATGGTCTATACTCCTGATAATGGCGCTAGTCCCAATTCTCGGATGCAACTGAATCAACATCACGATTCCCTTCATGCTAAGTGTAAAAAGTAGAATCACGGTCAAAAGAGAGGCGTGTATGATATGTCTGGTAATTATCTCAATCTCTCATTGTTATCCATTCCTAGTAATGCAGTGAACGGTCACAAACAAGTATGCTATCACTCAAATATCTATTAATCCAAGTGTTGAGCAAGTAAAATCCCATCTAAGATAACATGTTACTCAGCCTCCAGATGAGGAAGTCTCCATATGATGACGATAAGCTCTAATATAGCGTCATTGGGCATCTAATGATGTCCCCAACACTAGCAAATTCATCATTGAAGCATCTATCGGTGTTAATCTTATAAGATCCCACAAGTGAAAAACACAAAAGAAACAATATAGGGGCGATACGAAAGGAAGAGTTAAGAAAGAAAGAAAAAGAAAAAAGTGAAGCGATAGACAAGTCTTCATGCTAATGAACATGTTGAAATGAACAACCCATTTGAAGAAATGAAATCATGCGATAGATTCTTTCAAATGATCCATCTAAACTCTGTGTATCTTCTTGTGCTTCACATCATTCTTCTTCGTCCATGAGAACTAAAATATCAACTAGAAATGATAGTGGAAATATGTTTATTTCGAACATACCGGGTCAAATATCTCCATCTCTATGGTGACGACCTATGCCTTGTGCCCGATAGTTCTCTTACGTAATGACCACTTTGAGAAAGCCCAACACAACTTACCTCTCATGAATTTCTATCACATCCCCTGAATTCGAACTCAAACCCCTATTCATGAATAGTAAGATGGATTAAACTCTTCCAAAGCAAACATTACATAAGAGAACAAACGAGTACAAGGCCTGGATCGTTACAAAAAAAATGCATCAATTGTCATTATAATTCAACTTAAATCTTTCATATGTAGAGGTCTGAGAGGTAAGATGTGCTTAAACTCTTTCAAAGTAGACATTTTGTATGATATAACAATTTAGGCACAAGTCCAGGTCGTTACATCTAGAATCAAGGTCTAATTCCATTACCTAATTTCATAGATGAAAGATATCTCCCAAACGACGTCAAACCTAATAAAAAATGGTGTTGCCCTTGAAGATATGTGTAATAGTTTCGATCTTTGAACAACACAGACAAGAAGAGGCTATGGTGACAATTAATCCTTCTCTGAATGACCACATCTACTAGTATCAAATTCTATCACAATCTTCGGTAGAATAAAGAAATTGTGATATGTATAATGGAGCTCAACATCAGCCGATTTGAATGCTGAGATTGCCAACTAGAATGGACTAATTGCAAAGCCGACTTGGTAACAAAGCTACTATCTTGTGTATCTCTCTAAATAACTAGATTCGTGACATTTGTACATGGAAGTATAGCCCCAATGTGTTCAATGATACATGGTGGAATAGCATGTAATAATCGTCCAATATCACATCCTGTACCATCATAAAAGTAGAGCACTCCAATAGATGTGTATTACTGGTGTGAAAATTTGTCTTGCTCCAAAGTGCCAAATCCTTGGAAAAAGTGGGGATATAACAAACATTTACTAAAATTAGATTTTTAATAAATTTCGATAAAAGTTGAAGAAATAAATAATTGAAAAGTTGTGGATCTATAAACAATGTTTAATCCCTATTAATTTCAAAATACATTTTCCCTATTCTTTTCAACTGTATATTCTTTAATAAAATAATATTATATATATATTTAAAAATTTTCTTTATTTTCTAACTACGCTGCAGTTAAGGGCAATTTTGGGATTCTCTATCTCGAAGAAATTGCGAGATACCGCTTATTGCCGTTGAGCCGGGCTCCCCTAATTTTTTTTTTGTACCATTGTATTTTGATTTGCGTTTTCACTGTTAGGTCTAAATGAGGAAATGCTGATTTTGAGTATGATATATCCGGTAGATGCTAATGCTATGCATAGTTTTTTGATTACTACAGTTGCAGGTAAAAGTCACTTCATCTCTGAACGAGCTATTTTACAATCGTTTAGTATTTATTTTTGTTTACGGGTTCCATTAATCCGAATCTTAAAATTGTTAATTATATAAATTTCAGCTGTTATTTTTCAAGCACTTGGAGCTGCTTCAGTTATTGTGCCGAGCACCAGTTGCTACGTCCTTGATAATTCCAGCTACATTCATGATTTTGTATCCTTTAGGATGAAATGATGCATTTTTAATGAACTTGACAGCGTATCTTTTGCAAAAAAATAATTAGGGGTAAAAGGCCAACAGGTAGTTACTTTAACATAGAGTTGAAATCTTGTTAATGTTATTTCACTCCTGTTAAATATGATTTTTTTTTTTTTGGGTGGGGTGGGTGTATAGGAGCTTTATCTTGCAAATTGGTACGAGAATAATTTCTTGATCTTGGAATCTTAACTAGAAATACTGGCATTGGAATTTGCATTTTTCTGTTTAAAGAATATGAATTCTCCTGTTGAAGTTAGTAGAATTTAAGTTTTGAACTTGTTTTCTCTCAAGTCTTTGCCCAGAGTAGCTGGATTGGACATCATTTCGAGTACAAGGGAAATGAGGTAATGTTGCGTATGAAAATCAAGCATTAGAACTTTTTGGAGTTTCAGGTATAGGCCAGATGTAATGCTCCTAGATAACTGTATTAAGGCCTAAAGTTTTCTATATCTATATTTGTGCAGAACGCTGATTTAGCTTTACGATTTTGTAAAGACGTGGAGGCTAGATCGCAGATGGTAACTTAGCCCATGGTTTTCTTTACTTATCAGTATATTATTCATATGTGTCTATGAAGATTGTTTCCCTTCAATTTTGGATTGTCGAAAAGCAATACATTCTTATAATCCCTGGAATTGCTGCTCTGTAATGTAACCGACTTACAATTTAATTTCGTATCAAATGGGATACCTAATATGCTGCCTCCACAGAGTCATATTTATAGCTAATTTAATAGCGTTGAGGAGTTGGTAGCTTGTACAAAGCAAAACCAGGCGATCTCATATATCATATATGTGGTGCCTAAGACTAGTATTTTCAGATTGTGCTCAATTCTTGTCTTGTTGTTTCCGTAGAAAGACTATCAAATGGGTGACCTGTTTGAATGACGAGAAATCTTCAATATCATCTCATAACTGCATCATCATGATTATGAATAGCGTAACCATTCAAACCCCAAGAACCTAACTTTGTGACTTTGTGGCCTTTGTATATATATGGCTGATATAATTTGTGATGGAAATTGGCAGTCTGATATTGTTTTAAGACAACTATACCTTAAAAAAAAAAAGAAGATAAAAGTAAAGGTTTTTCTTCGATCTATTTCCCTGCCATTATACCTGTCTTACTTTTGATTCTACTCATCCAAAAATAAGCAAGATATTTAGGTGAGTCTGCAGAACAAATGATTGAGATTCTCCATCTTGATCAATGATAACAGTAAAAACAGAAGACAATAAATTATGAGTTGTCGGATTGTGAGAGCTAGAATAATGCAGGTCATTTAAAAGATTCTCTACACTTGACATAGGAACAACAGAAAATGCAGTGATTATTTGCTGAATTTTACACCTAAACCTAGCGAAAAATCACATTTTAATTTCATGAACCAGGTAACAGAGACTCATATTTGAAAATCTTCGAGCAAACCCATGAACTCAATTCTTAGTAACATTTTAGCTTAAGTGGACATGCTTGGTTATGTATTTACATACCTCTATTTTTTGTGCCTTACAAATTTATTGGTGTACACATCGATAATTTGTGATGCAAATTGTTTTTCATGTGATTGTGGACTGATAGGGTTATGTCGATTTTGGAAGATTTGATAGGTTCAATTATTTTGCTGCCAGTTCTGGACATGCCAACTTTGTTCAAGTAAGTCTGATAACCTATTTTAAATTATCAAAGTTATCTTTATAAGCTAAAACAAGTTAGACTTGACACGTGTTTGGGGTAGGCAAGTTATACAAGATTTCCTTTCAAACTTCTAGATAATTATGGGCCCTTCCATCACATTATTCACATTCCATTGTTTCTCTTTGTATGTAAGGGCATCTTCTTATTATCTTCAACCATCCCACTCTCTCTACTGGTCACCTTTGGTTGCCAGGGAAGGATGTGGTCTCAGGAGATCAGAGGGGATTGAAAAATTTCTCTTTTTGTGTATTTGGTTAAGAGATAAAAGCTAACAAATGGACTCCTTAGTTTGTCAGCAAAATTAAGTAATGCAGGTGTAGGATATGTTGATTTTTCCAATAAGAGATGGCGACCAAAATGACTAACTCGTGTCTGGTGATGAAGGCCTGACCTTGAACTATTGAATTCTATATATATTAAATCGGTGTGAGATTTCAAATATATTAAAACCAAAACCCCGGTAATGACTAGAAGGATTTGAGAATTGACTTATTCACAGTTTGAAATACGTTATAAACATTGTTCCCGCGTTTTATCTCTGTGTTGGAAAATTGGCCAACTCAGATTGTGAATTATAAATTCTGTTAATATGATCTTTAGCACCAATATGTGAAATTTGGCTGGGTGTTCACTTCTCAAACTATATGCTGGAAAAGAGATCACGAATTCAAAGAAATTCACATATTCGGGAAAAAAAAAAATATAACAGATAATAAAAGTTTGAGCGAACAATTTTGTGCTGCAACTTTAAATCAAGAGTAAGTAATTTTAAGTAATGGCAATTGTATTAGACTAGGTAACTAGTTATCTTGTACAATCCTAATTGTATCAGATTATTATGTTGTATAGTTCCAATTGTATTAGACTACGTTACTAATTATCTTGTACAGTTTCAACTGTATTAGCCTATGTTACTAGTTTCCTAGTGCCACTTGGCATCTTGTATCTCTACAGCTACATATTCATTCAGTGAGCAATACTACGAGTGACTTACCAAACGCATTACTTTTGTGCTCCTAAACAAGATCCTACGAAGGATGTTTAAGCTGAGACAGAGTGGTTGAATTACAGTCATACCTAGTTCTGTTATGCATTCACAGAGTGCCCGACTAATCACAGATTCGAGCACATGCAAAACGAAATTGGCTTCTTAAACGATAAAATCCACCGGGTCAATGGTCTTGCACGAAGAGATATCAGATGAGTAAAGCGTCCCCAAGGTGAAACCATAATAAGAAAAAAAGAAAACGTCCTTAGGCTGGTTACCATTTTCCAAATTACCATGTTAAATAAGAGCATGATTATAGATGCAATTGCCATAGCAATACAAATAGAAGGCCCATGAATCGAAAATATGTTAAAATATCATTCAAGGGAGCTTAAAATTGAAGCACATAACACATTGGCACTTAAAAATGTAGGTTTAATTGAAAGATTCTTGTGCCAACTATATCACCTGGAATAGCATCTTGAACATAAAAAATTTCTAATCGCCATTCAGTGTCCAAATCATTCAATGTGGAGTTTCATCAATATAGATATAGGTTTAGATGGTATTTCTGCAACTGTATCACCAGTAATAGCTTCTTGATTACATATACATTCTAATGCCCACCACTACAGTAAAGCTCATTCAACTTTACCTGAGAAATGAACAAGTTAAGCTGAGCACTTGACCCAACCAATTATCCCACCAAAGGTACCAGAGCCAAAGAGCCAAGGAAGAAATGGTTCCCCTTCATCTATAATGTGTACTAACATCTTCAGAGTATGGATTCTCCTCGTTTAAAACATTAGAAAATGCTGTTTACTTGTCAAAAAAACAAAGATGAGAAAATGAAGAGAGTGAAATTCCATTTTCTCTATTACATAAACGACCTGTATATCAATTTTGTTGAGTGAAATACACAAATCTTGCAGTTCTTCTATTAATTATCTGATGTTTTGCATTAAAAGTTAGTTTGTTCGAACATGATTGCCTCATTATGCTTATTTTGTATCGTAGTTGATCCGTTCTTGAATTGGTGGTCTTGTCATGTAAATTTGCCGATGAATAAGTAAATAATTACACCCGTGGAATGTTATATGTTTTCGTGTCTACAAGCAATAATCTGAAAGCTTTAATATTTCTCTTTTTATTAAAAACTCATGTTTTAATTTGCTGAAATGAATGCTATGGTAGTCTTCTTAAAGCTGTCTCATTCAAAGTTATGGGGCAGTAGTGAATCTTCCCTAAAGCTGGAGAGTTCCAGTTTCCAGCATTAACAATGGCACTGGGATGATGAGAAAATTTATTTAACCATATTGCTTAAGGTCTTATAAAAGTAATAGTCGGTTTACCAGCAAAGCTTGTTAAATGACACGTGGACAACCTAACATTAATTTACATAATGTTTTACACGTTCAGGAATACTACAATGGTGACCTGGTGAAATGCGAGGAGAGTTTTGATAAATTGGGACGAACATCTCAGGTAAGTTGTACGATGGCCGTTTTCTTTGCACCTTCTCAGTCTTGTGGGTACTTGTTTTGTTTTCTTTTACTCTCAATTCTGAAACCATTTTAGAAGAGTGACGTGGAAGAATTGATTCATAACTTTGTACGCTTGATCACATTATCATGTTATGTATACCATATTATTAAAACTTTAAAGTAAAAATGGAATACACACGCGAGCACACATTTCAGTAATAATATGTCAAATTAAACTAATTTCTTTGAGTTTTCAGGTAAATATCATTTGTGGAGATTGTCCAAATGGGCAATGTAAAGGTATGTGAGGCTTCATTTTTAGGTGTGGATCGAATTTATATGTGCTTAGCAAATACCCAATGGTTGTCATTTTGAATGTAATAGACTAATTGTCTGTTTTGTGTGCATTGGAATATGGGATTTGTGATGTTTTATTCCTCGTAATCAGTCAATTAGAATGATAAGTCTGATACATTTTTGCGGGGTGGTTATCAAATTGAAGTTGGGATCATGGTGCTCTCTCTCTATCTCTCATATTATAAGTACATCTAATCCGATCTTAAATATTTGAAAAGGTGAACTTAATAATTTTGCTTGTAAGTGTACTTTATAATATGTTTTTTATGCTGCACCAAACCTATGTTTTTTATGCAGTACAAGACCTAATTAGTGCCGAATTTATTATTTGTTATTTTGTTTTCTTCGGCTGTATCATTTTGTGGCATGAGTATCTATTCCCAGTATATTACTTCCATTTGATTGTTTCAGGTGGTGGATGCATCTGCAACGTAACATATGAATCCACATGCAGGTTTGCATTTATAGTTAGGCTTTCTGCTATTTCTCCTATCCCGTCTAATAATGAAGCCTCTTAAGTCTTAATTATGCAATGTAAGAAATCCTGTAACACTTAGTTGATTATATGTTCAACTTTGTAAATTATACGACTGTTCTACCTTCTTACCAGAGTCCTTGTCGATCTTGCCATGCAATGTGAGAAGCCAGGTCTACGAGTATTTGAAGGCTTCACAGTCGGCTTCAATCCACGGTCATGGGAAATTGTAAAATACCTTAGTTACCCTTGCTAACAACTTGTGGGTGCGTAATCGATGATTTGATGGATTCCCTTAAATTTGTAGGTTTATAATGGCATGACTCAAGTTGGTTATGACAAGGCTTATAATGAATTCAGGTACAAGATTTATTTTTCTCTGAGAATTTTTGCTCAAAAGAAACTGAAAAAATCAATTAAGGGCTACTAAAAGAATTCCATCCTTCTAGCAATTAATCGAGATGTCATTGTATTTATACTTGCCTCGTTATTTACTGCAGTAACCAGCTTATGTTGTCACTTTATTTCTTTGCTTTTATGGAGACACATCAATATCTAGGACATTTTTTGCACATAAAATCAATGCCTTGAACATCCTCATGAGCTTAGAGTATGAAAGAGAAGTTTTAGTAGAATTTTTTTGAAAAACGGAACACGTGATAACTGATAAGCTGACTCTGAGCTATTTTATTAAGTTAAAATTCATCTTTAATTGAAAAATTGAAGAAATGAGTCTTCCTTAGGATGTGAGTGGGTGGGTGGGGGTGATAAGATGATATTCATTTACTGGACTTGCTAAGATGGAGTGTAGGACAATTATTGGGAGTAATTTGTATCTATGGTACAAAACATATTTGTCCACTTTCCTATGAATTCCTTATCTACCACTATCTATTTTGCTACATACATTAACTTTATGTTGATGCTTAGAAGTTATGCAAAATTAGTTTTAATCAACTTTTTTCCTCATTGGTGGTGCAGCTTCACAACTGAGCAAATGCATTTAACTCTTTATATGACTGCAGTTGCTTCCCTTTCTGGTTTAGTACGAAAACCAACAATCAAGGTTCTTACTTTCTAAAATCCTTTGTGTTAGTACGAGCTAGAAAGACATAATTGTTTGATTTGGTTCTGTATGACTAGTATTTTTTTTAACATCTCTTCCAGATTTCTCCGGAAGAAGGATTGGAGGTAAAATTGTCAGGCTCGGGAGCAAATGGCAGCCCACCGACAACTTTATCACCCACGATGATACTTGTGGATTGGAGATGTAAATAGCTTCAACAATTATGTCAAATAATAGAATTTATACTTTAACAGTGGTTCTCTATTCTTACTGACTGCTATCTATAAGCTTCTGCTCGCTTTGCAGGTGAAAAAGCTCGTGATATTCTTTATGAAGTTGAATTTACTATTCCGATAGAGAATTATGATCCGATTCAGTTTACCCTTGCAAAGAGTTGTGGTAAGTGTCAGGTGGTTATTGTTCGGTTTCTCGTCCACACTTTGTTTATCTCATCTCTTGCACCAACCCATGCACCTAAAAGAGCGTGCTCCTGGTTGATTGGAGTAATGCCAAAAGATTCTCCTCCCTTGACTCGAGGAACTAAAAATTAACACCACAATATTTGGATTACTTTGAGCCAAAACTATGATTTGAATTGTTTATTATAAATTTGATTTCCTTGACCTTAAACTAAAATTAATTAAAGCAGTTGTATCTCAATTCTCAACTACCTTCCTTCGCAAGCCCTGTTCAATTCTTCATGTTTTGGGTTTGATCTTCTTGTCCATCTTGATGGCCCCTCCCATGTCTACTATTTATTGTTGTGTCCACTGACATTTTATATATGAATCTTCCCACACTTCTTGGATGCACTGGGACCAACTCATTATTCACGCCAATCTTACTTCTTTGGCTAAAACCGCCATTCCAATTGTTTCCTCCACTAAGATTTGCAGAAATGTATTATGAGAAATGACCCTCTCATGTGATTTATTTCAATGGCAAACTGTCCTTGTTGGTTTGGCACCTTTCTTTCTTTACACAAATGTAATCTTGTTTTATACTCGAGGAATTTTAGAATTTAAAATGATCCAGTGTATTGAGAAGATATTGTGAAGACAGATGTTAAATCTGAAAAGTTGTAATCTTGCATTTTGTTTTTCTCCTCACAGTCTTATCTTGCCACACAACATTCCACTGCAGAAAATGTCATTCAGGAGTAGCTTATCTGGGCCAGATTGGCCATTAATCTTTCGTTTGGTTGTATCACATATTTTTAAAGTTAGGAAAGCCACAAAAAGTAGTTGTGCATCTTTCCATCCTGGTTCTGTTTGAATAAGTTTAAGATTCTGCAACAGCAGTCAATGCTCTTTGTGGAATGCGAATTTATATCCTGCTATCATGAAATATACTTGAAAACAAGTCAGGCCTTAGAATATATATCTAGTAACTTCCTCTCAGCTAAATGGTAACTGTGCACATAATATCAACTAGCCCTTGACTTCCTGAAATGTGTTTCTGATAAGTGCTCTTGTACAAGGCCATTACCGCTTAACGTGTTGAAAATTATTTGTAACTTGTACAGAATACAGGCAAATTGAAGGTGGAGAATCTACAAGAGGATGGGCTATATTTGGGATCATATCTTGTGTGTATGTCAAATTTATGCCTCTGAATTCTTTTATCTTATGTGTTCCAAGCGTCCAATCATGAGTTCATTGGCATCACGTCATTTTGCAAAGCATTCAAATTTCAAATGCTTTTGATATTATTTGCCATACAAGTTGAGAATGTTCAATGTGTGCAAGAAAACATTAGTATTATATATATCCCGATACTAAATTTTATTACTTGTGGCTCGTTTGCTTATTGGAATCTCATGGAGCAGATTCATTGTTGGATTTACACTGTTCTGCTGTGGAGGGTTTATTTATAAGACGCGAATGGAAAGCCAGGTAGATTTTATTTGCATCTCGTTATTGGCCTTAATAGTTTTTATTTTTTATTATTTATTTATTCATTTATTTTCATGGATATAAAATCTCATTTGCAAATTGTAAAATATCTAATATCATATGCAGCGTGGGCTTGATGCACTTCCGGGAATGTCAATAATATCTGCATGTCTGGAAACTGTAAGTGGAGTTCCCTGTCATTTAGCGGTTTTCTGATTTTGGGATTCTTGAAGCTAGTTGATAAAGGAAGGGGAGGGTCCTGTAGGAGCACCACTCCTCAATTCAAGGGAAAATTTAGCCAAAAAAAAAAAAAACTCCTATTTTTTCGACTTGTAAAACTTATTCTCAAGTCTCCTTATCTTTTCGAATACTGTATTTGAAGGCTCACATTTTCAATCATCTCATTTACCCTCCTATCTCGGAATGCACTGTGAAAATTCTCTTTTTAAACTGAAACTATGCAGGTGAGTGGAGGAGGGCACAACTATGCAAGACCAGGAGATGCTAATAGTCCCTTTGTGAGTCAAGCATCATGGGAACGTCCACCAACTTCTTCGACTCAAGGATCAACAAGAACTGGTGACAGAACGTATGGATCAATTTGATCTGAATGTGCTTGCTTGACTGCTCTGCCCTATTGTGTCTGCTGAAGAGCAAGTATCCACAACCATTGCTAGTAAAAAAAATTTATCATTCGAAAACGAAATCAAGAAAAAAGTTGATTGGAGGCTGCATTTTGCTCGTGTTACCAATTCGTGATTTACTTCCATTTCATCAACAGCCCAAGTATGTATTTGTTTTTTATTTTTTCGTTAGTGGCTGGTAAACACTTTCAGATGCATAACATTAGCCATTAATGGTTTATGCTCTTGTAGCATGTTTGGTATGTTCGACTAGACATTAATCAACATAATTATGGAATAATGAGTCTAGTCTATTCTATCTAGTCTAGTAGGGTATGTAGACTTGTATTTCTCAGTCTATACATTTCTAATTTCTCTCATACTAAATGTGAATGATGGTTGACCCACTACTGCCGCTCATATGCATGTAGGCAGATAACAAAGCAATACGTCCCATTATGCAACCGTGAGGGCCTCATGGATACTCATTTATATCCTTGAGGGGGACGATATTTCAAGTAGAAGCCCTTTTGTTGTATTAATTTAGCTACCAACTATTACAAAATAATAATGAATAAATACCGGTTTAACAAATACTAGATTTACACATAACGGCTGTGCAACTAATTTACCGTATGAAAAAAATACATACCGACAATGCAACTAATTTATCATATGGACGTGTACCGGCTGAACAGATACCATATAAACAAATACCGATTGGACAGCTAACTAATCGAATGTTAGTCAAAATATTACAGATTAAATAATTTTATTAATCACAATAATTAAAAAAAAGAACATGTAATATAAATTGTAGGAAATAAAAATTTAATGAACTTTGAAATCGAGACCTGTATAAACACAATTTCCTTAAAAATAAATTCGTCTCCTTGTCGTTGGTGTTATAGGTTTAGTTCGAGCGTATGTTTTTCAAGATAAAACCGAAAATCAGTAGAATTTGAGAACTGCAAATGCTACTTTTGTGAACCGACTTAGTATTTGAACAATATCATCATCAAGACTTTGACAGAATATGAAAATTATAGATGCAGACGAGATAAAATTTTGTTATATGCGGGAAGGTAAATTTTTTTCGTGTGTTTGTAAGGGACGAAGATGCCTCAATAAATAGGCTATAATGGAGAATTAACAGTCAATGAGTTATGTCATTGACCATCATTAATCTGACTGTTAATCTCTCCACTAACACAGACATAATCAGATGAGTTTAAAGAGTTAAAAGATTTTGAAAGATTTTTTTTATTTGGAAAAATAATAAAATAAAAGTAAAATGTGTACCTTCTTAATGCCGATTTTTGGTCTATTCAGTCCTACATTCGTGTACGCGGTCGTTCCCGCACATAAATTCAAGATCCAAAGCATTTTTCAGTCAGAGATTTGCACCCCCTGTGCACGCACGTGGAGAGAACATCTATGCTACACATGATTACACCATTCTAAAGTGTAATCATATTTATCTATTTTCCTATGTGGGATAACTTTAACTAGTTTCCCTTCAACACAAAACATGTTCCAATTCATATCTTTGAACTCCATTTTTTCATTCACCCGTGCATCATTTATAACAAGTAAATATATGATTTCGATGTTCACACGGAAGAGAATACAAATCAATCATGATTTTTCAAAATAAATAAACGAGTCCCACTCAAAATTTATGCCAAAGTCAGTCCTTCAATTTATTTATTTTTTCCAACACCAACTTGCACCATATTGAGGAGGAAATACGTGGAAATTGCCTATTCAGTACCTCAAATTTCCATTTTGTCATTTGACCTGTAAATAAAATAAAAAAACCAAAGAGAAAAAGTTAAAACATAACATCTACAAACACAAAACAAAAAATACTTAATTTAATAATATTTATATTCTTTATTTAATTTTAATAATTTCATTTTGTTTGAATTTTTTATATGTGTAATTAAATAAATAATTTGAAATTAATTATCACTAAAATGAAATATTATATTTTAACGAATTAGAAAATTCTTTTTTTCTTTTAATTTTTTAATTTAAAACAACTAAATTAAATGTTTATTGTAAACGAATCTTTAATTTTTTCAAATGTAATTAAACAATATTTATATTATTTATTTAATTTTAATAATTTCCTTGGTCGTCAAGTCACCGACTGTTTTACTACTCTTGTTTATTCCATAATTAAACACTTAATTGGAACTCCTCAAATTATTCAAGATAGGT
>CAIGRP010003483.1:0-15592 GCA_903798385.1 Fraxinus cuspidata
TAAATAAATATTTTTTTAGAGAAAAAAATCGTTAAGAATGAAAAAAATGAAGGGAATAATTAAACATTGTTTATTTGGCGCAACTTTTGGGGTAATAAGTTGGATGTGATTTTCAGTTTGATGCAAGATTTTGTATAAAATGATACCAAATTTATCTCAAATTTTTGTGCAGGATTGGAGATGGTCTAAGTACCAGGGAAGAAACACAGAAGGTTATGGAGATGTTCAATAGTAATGTAATTTGTTTATTTCCACACGTGATTCCATTGTTCAAATCACTTGTGAGAAAATGAAGAAGAGATCTTAAGAATGTAATGAAGTCTTATAATGTAGTTGCATTTATACGCAGCCTTTCCGCTTTTCCTTACATCTTTATTGACAATTTTGTGGATTCTATGTGCTTGTGAAGTGGATAAATTATTTCAAATATACTCTCATGTTAGGTTGTTTTGTTGTTTATGAAATGAGTTTTTCTATTTTTGGGACGGATAAGCGAAGGATGTGAATTTGATTATTTTAATTTGATTGTGTGGTTAGTCATTGACTCGTTGTCTGTTTGTAACTCTATTTAGGGGAAGAGATTTAATTCTTAATTAATTATTATTATTTTTTAATACTATTATTATTATTATTATTATTATTATTTGTTCTACATTTTTTAAATTTATTAATGAATTCAATATTTTTGTTAACAAAACGTAATTATCTAATTACTAAATTATATAAATAAATATTTTTTTAGAGAAAACAATCGTTAAGAATGAAAAAAATGAAGGGAATAATTAAACATTGTTTATTTGGCGCAACTTTTGGGGTAATAAGTTGGATGTGATTTTCAGTTTGATGCAAGATTTGGTATAAAATGATACCAAATTTATCTCAAATTTTTGTTCAGGATTGGAGATGGTCAAAGTACCAGGGAAGAAACACAGAAGGTTATGGAGATGTTCAATAGCAATGTAATTTGTTATTTTTCACACGTGATTCCATTGTTCAAATCACTTGTGAGAAAATGAAGAAGAGATCTTAAGAGTGTAATGAAGTCTTATAATGTAGTTGCATTTATACGCAGCCTTTCTGCTTTTCCTTACATCTTTATTGACAATTTTGTGGATTCTATGTGCTTGTGAGGTGGATATATTATTTCAAATATACTCTCATGTTAGGTTGTTTTGTTGTTTATGATATGAGTTTTTCTATTTTTGGGAAGGATAAGCGAAGGATGTGAATTTGATTATTTTAATTTGATTGTGTGGTTAGTCATTGACTCGTTGTCTGTTTGTAACTCTATTTAGGGGAAGAGATTCACCCTGCTTCAGTTTGCTACTGAAAGCTTATTTTCCTTTGTTTTAGTTTTCTATATGTTTGTTCAAAGAATATTTCTACTCGCATAGCATATTTACCAAAACTTTGAACATTGTAATAATAGTTAAATAAATTGCTTATGTTGCTTTGTCGTCTCCGCGATTTTTAGCTTAACTGATAGTAGTGTGTTAGTAATGTGTCCCGTATCAAGTCTATGATCCCTTGCATCAAGAACCATCAAAGAAAAGTACATTAAAAACTGCATGGAAGATAACAAACAAAATATAGTTAAAATTGCATGGAAGATAACAAATAAAATATAGTTATAATTTGAATACGCAAATTAATTTTCATTCACATACAAAAGATTAAATAACCCTTATTTGATAAGGATTAAAATCCAAATTTTAATCTAAAACAAAGTCAACTATTAATTTCAACCGCACACCATTGGATTCATGACTTTTCAATCACACATTTTATGAACTTTTATTAAAATTTACTAAAAACTTGATTTTTAATTTCTACCAAACATGAGCTTAATAAGTAATAATAATAATTCACTAAATTAATTGCAGCAGTTTTAACAATACACGTCTACAATAAAGGATGAATTATGCAAAACTTTTACAATCAACTTTTATTGATGACCATTAATTGTTTAATACTCCATTAATATTTATTGAATTTTCCTCTATTTGTGAAGAACACAAATAATT
The DNA here is from genome assembly GCA_903798385.1 of Fraxinus cuspidata. Lineage (NCBI taxonomy): Eukaryota > Viridiplantae > Streptophyta > Magnoliopsida > Lamiales > Oleaceae > Fraxinus > Fraxinus cuspidata. The sequence goes on from CAIGRP010003483.1 coordinate 2,025, forward strand.
TATCAAACAATCAACGTGAAAAAGTAGTTTAAACGGAACGGGTAGTGGGGCGAGGAAACTACTTATGTTCTCTTTAAAAATTTACTAGAAACAACTTATGTTCTTTTTAAAAATATGAAAAATCTATTATTTTTATTTGATAAAAAACTTAAATATAAAATTAACTTTAAACGGGGCAGGTAGTGGGGCGAGGACTATGAGCCCCGTACACGCCCCGGGCAACGACCCTCACCCCGTTTACCCGATTAGGCGGGTAATCCCCGCCCCATTCGAGGCGGAGCTCCACGAATTTCAAGTTGAATGAGTTTTTCTGTCATTTGAAAAACCACGAATGTGAAATTAATCTCAAATCTTTTATGAATAAATAATCTCTTCAACTATTCTGTTTTCACCGAAGTTTCTCCTCCTATAGAGTTGTTAATTTACAATGGATTTACCTTTCCGTTTTTACTCTTTTGTTATGCCAATTTATGTCTACATGCATGTCATGCATATGATAATAAAGTTATCTTATTAAGCCATTGGTTGGTCTTTATTATTTTCAAAATACATTTTTCTCTCTTTCATTTTCAATCAAACATTCTTTAATAAAATAATATTACACTTAAATTCAAAACTTTTCTTTATCTTTTAATCACACTTTCTCCATCAAAATATTATTTTAAAATGCATTTTAAACAAACGTTGGGACTCAAAATATGTTACAAAAGTTAAAAAATCTCAGACAAGAAGTTAGTTTTTCAAGATTTGTGTTGAAACTTTAAAATTTAAACTTAATTAATTCTTTATTTTTATTACCAAGATCTTCACGTCAAATCACCAAAAGAATTAAAAGTGCCGAACATACCTTAATTCATAACTTTGAATCTTGAAGGTCAGCTGCAAATTCTTGATTATTGCTTCTTAATCTTTAATCTTGTCTCTTGAATCTTCATTAGTTGTGGGTTTTTTTTTTTCTCTTCAATAAGTTTTTTATTATATTCTTGTATTAAAGGAATGACAAAGAATGAGAAATTATATAGAATTGGGGATATAACCCTATTTATAGTTTCCATATGTATTTTGGCCCATCAGGAAATATAAGATCTAGTCTTTACATATAATTGGGCTTTACGTTCACTCACAAGGTTCGCCGAAGTCTTGAAATGAGTTTATCAAAGGGACAAATGGTGCTATTAAAGAAAATTTAGTCCCTAATTGGTGGGATTAAAATCAGTTTTTTAGTAGATTTTGATAAAAGTTGAAAAATGTGTGGTTGAAAAGTTGTGGGTTCCATATAATATGTTACTATAATTCATTGTTGAATTTAACTTAAATTAAAATCTATATTTTAATTTTTACCAAACATGAGCTTAAAGTTATCATTGCCTACGGTGTAATTTGTCTCGCCCCAATAGTTCAATGAGAAGGCTGATTGGATAGCCTAGGCTATTGGCCTATGGTTATCATTCCACTACATCCGTCGTCGCTATCAGCCAATCATCACCAGCTGAAGTCACTGCAACACGCCCCCAAGAAAAATTCATTGTAGCTTGACATAACTAACTAAGTTGCTTTAGTCACCTTTTTACGGATGAAATCGTTTCTTATGGGCCTTCTATGTTATAAAATATAAAGACCAGCGACCACTCTTATACACTGTTCTAGATCAACTTATCAATTCTGATAAGTTTGATGACTCATAGTGCAATATTCATTTTTAAAACCAGTGGATCGGCACTCATACCCCTCCAGCCTTTCTCTTGTATAAATTATCATCAATAGCTTCCATTTTCCTTCACAGTACAAAGGAAGCAAATACAATACCGCATAATTGTTTGTCCAAAAATATGGCTTTGCGCATTCACAGTCTACCATACAATTTACAAATTTTCAATCCAACAGTTATTTTATAAGAATTATGGTGCTTATATCTTTTAACTGCTTTGTTCAAGGAAGAATTAAACAAATCAATTCCTCTGATGATTTAATATCAGAAGGAATTGATCAGGTTGATAGTCAATATCCGGATCTTCTGCGAACGAGTATTCTTCTGTCCGCAAGCATTAGCCAGAATAAATTTGGATTTCTACCACGTGGAAAAAAATCTTGGTGGCTACACTTTTCGAATAATAGTCTATCAGGTTTTACTGATGTTGGGAGAAATACAGCTGAGTATAGGGAGCAAGGTGGTCTTTAATTTATTTTGCAAAACTAAAATTGTTGTTGGTATTATTTTCTATTAGGATTTATGTTGTATTGACAATTCTTTAGACAAAAGAATTACTAAAAAATAATACGATTGTCATAAAAGGGTTGTAGAAGTCAATAAGTCTTTTAGAGGGTTGTATAGATGAACTAGGAGTCTTTGGGTTGAGTATGAAACAAGGAAAAAGAGTCGTCGGATTTACGCCAGCATGTAGTCTAGCTGATGCCCGAGCGGAAAATGCAGAATCATTATCCCCCATCTATTGCTCGACCGACACACCTCTCGCTCACCTGTCGCTAGCTTGGCGCTCGAGCAACGATGCTTTTCTAGAAATCATAGTTCGCGATTTTCAAGAGTTCTATCTATCTTATACTACCCAAATGCCTCTCATTATAAATACCCAATATCCATTACCTTTTTTTTGTGGTGGTTGATCATTATATTATATTCTTATAACATCATTCCAAGATCTAAGAACAAATCCAAACATTGAAACTAAACATTTGATTCTTGAGATCAATCAACTACAAGTTGGGAAAACATCAAATTCAAATAATCAAAAACATTCACCTCCTAAATATATGATGAAGGTACTTTATCAATTGTTTTCAGAGGTTCCTAAAAATTAAAGGATGTTAGACCAGCAGGAAGAGTAGAAGAACAATATGTTCTTGATGATCCACAGGAGATATAGACAATTTTAAAAGATCGGGAACACTTGTGAGTGAATCACATTTCAGCGGGTTTTGGAGATTGCAAGAATTAGATCAGCAAGTCTAGTGAGTTTTCTAGGCTCGATCATACTATAAATTTTTATTGTCTATAGTGGAAGTAACTAGCTTGGTCCCAGAGTTTTTACAAAGTTTAAAGTTTTCTCCGTCATCAAATATTTTGTTATTTACTACTCTACTTATTATTGTGGCAATTCAACATAGAATAAAATTGACTTGATTGACTCAACATTTAGAACAATTAAAAAAAAAATACTTGTTGCTTTTAATTGGTAAATTTAATTTCGCGTTATTCACTTATTAGGTGATTTCAGGGTTGAATTAGTAACATTTAAGTGGTATCTTGACCCTAGTTTTCTCAATGAGTAGGTATCTGTTCCGCTATATTTTGATGACAATAACTATGCCTATTGGAAAGTTAGAATGAGAGTTTTCTTCAAATCTATGGATGAGCGTATTTGGTTGCATAGTAAATGGTTGGACCGCCCCATCTACCATAGTTGCGGTATAGTTACCTCTATTGTTATTTCAACTTGGTCTAAGAAATATTTTAATGAGTGTAATTGGAATAGTAAAAGGCTTCATCTCTATTTATAGTTGTATCACCTGAAAATTTAGGTGTGTGTCTATGTGTAAGGTTGATAAAGGGATTTAGGATATTTTTTACAGACACACATAAAGGAATTGAGACCGTTAAAAATTCTAAATTACAGATATTGACCACTAGATTTGAAGAGATTACGATGAAGGATGATGAGACCTTCGACAACTTCTATTCGAACTTGAATGACATACTTAATTCTAGCTTTAACTTAAGTGAGATAATTCCTGAGTCTAAGATTGTCAGAAAAATCTTGACATCCTCACCTGAGAGATTTAGACTTAAAATTACGGCTGACGAGGAGAGCAATGATCTAGGTGCTGTTAAGATTGAATTGGATGGATCTCTCCAAACTTATGAACTCGCCATATCTCAATCTAAGAAGGACAAGTCTATAGCCTTGAACACTGTTAGGGAAGAAGAGTATGATTTTTCTAATTTTGAATCACTTAATAATAAGAAAAATAGCATACTTTGTTTAAAATTTTCAAAAAATGTTTAGAAATAAGAAGAAGACTAAAGAGAGACACATATGTGATTCCAATGAGTCTAGAAAAAGATCTAAATCTATGAGATGTCATAAATGTTAAGATTTTGGCCACTATAGAAGTGAGTACCTAATGATAAGAGAAATTAAGATAAAGTTATGAATGCAACTCTCACTGATAACGAGTCTAGCTCGGATAATCATAGTAAGATGTCTTCACATGAGGAGAATGGGAAGTTTATGGCCTTCACTTCTAGGATTAAAAGTGAATCTCAAAAGAATAATGAGAAAGTTAAGGAAATAGATAGTGGTGAACAATCTGGGGAAGAGTCTAAAGATGAGGAAAAGATTATTGGGACTTAGAAAAAATTATTTCAAGAGAGTCTTAAGATGAAAAAAGGTAAATAGAGAGTTTAAGATTAAGAAGGTAAATAAAGATGTGTTTAAGAAGATCAATGAACTTGAGCTAGTTAGATAGAAACTTGTAACTGACCTTCAAGAGTCTACCTTGTGCCTAAATAAACTAGATACTGTGAATCAACCTCTAGGGTCTAAGATTAAAGATCTTACAGATGAACTTGAGAAGTCTCTAGGAGAGTTAGTGAGTTGACGATTGAGAATGGTAAATTAGAAATCCCGGTTAAGAACATTCTAAGTGAACTTGAATATTTCAAATCTCAACTTCTTGCTTTCTCTAGTAGATCTCGAAAACTAGAGAGTCTTTTAGGGTTGAACAAGCATCCGAGAGGGTCTAGGATATAAGCAAACCGATCATAATAGGGCTAGTACTTCCAAAACCATTTTTATCCCTACCACCAACAACCTACGCATGTTCTTAATCCCAATTTCAAGAACAAGGGTATCTTAGGACAAAAGCCTACTAGACAATATAGGACTTGTCAACCTAGGAATAGATATTAGTGACCACATAACTTTGGACCTAGATTTATCCCTACTTGTTTCAATTGTGGTAAGTTAAGATATATAAGGCATATTATCATATATTCTAGAATAAAAATAGCATCAAAATTTCACTAAAGTTAGAAATTAAGATTTTGATCGCCGAATTTACTTTCTCACTAATCAAGTGAGTCATTTGGCCAAATTAATGACACAGTTGAATCGTCTTCCACTAGACAAGTTTGGGTTAGAAAGAGTGATTTCAAAAATTTTGAAATTGCGGTGGTTTTAAATATAAGAGTGTTTGTATAGCTAACTCATTAGATATTTTTGATAGATGCTTATACTTATTAATGTGATTCATTCAGTATTGCATACATCTTTTTTTTTTCTTTTTAGGTAATTTGATGTTTTTAAAATTTTTTTTTTAAATTGAAAAATAAAAAGGGAAATTTTTTCACTATAGCATGATATATGATTTATTTGAACATATGTGTTGTGACCAAGTGTGAGTTTGATTGATTTGCTGTAACATATTTTTATTACATTGTTTAGGTTTATGTGGAGAACTTAGTTCATGTATTTTCATGTACCATATGCATTGTACACAAACTATGATCTTGTGAGTAAGTTTTGACCGTATATGTGAGATTTGATATGGCCGTCATATGTTAGCAAGGTGGCTTTGAACATGGATTGACCTTAATTAGTAGTCCTAAACTCTAGTATATCCCATTAAATAATAAAAAAAATGGTTAAATCTTGTACTCTTTTTCAAAACCTTTTTTATTCGAGCAATTAAGCTCGAGAAGTTTCCTTAACCTGATTCCCTATGGTCAATTGACTTGGAGTCAGCCCAAAATTCATTATAGGAGTCATTTTAGTTGCTTAATAGAGAAGAGTCTATACATAAGATGTGAGAAATAGAAATTCTGCGAAAATGTATATATGTTCAAGGTTATGGGGAGAAAATAATAATATACATTAAAAATGAGCTTATTATAGGTCTTAATATGCATTGTTGGTTTGACTTTCATAATAGGGGAATAAATTTATTTAACAGTGATGTTTAGCATGCTCCTTCTCATAAATTTAAGATTTGGAATTTTGATCACAAGGAATTAGTAGCACTTTACACGCATGAGTCACTTATACAATTTACTCCATTTAGACGTGAATTAAGTATGTGGGAAAGTTTATTGATCATTGATTATGCTTGTGCATATATCAAATGTATCTTTGAGTTATTATATATCGTAGTTATAGTTTGCTTCGTCATTTGTGACGAAAAGGGTGAGAGATGATGGCATTTTGCTGCATTTAACTTTTCTGAGTTTTGATGTTTTGTGATATTAATGTTTCATTTGGTGTTTTGATTAACATTAGTATTACTTCTCAATCTAGCTAGTATACTTATGATAATCTATTTCAATTATTGTATTACATGTATCATGTGCTTTTACACTTGATATTTGAGTTATTGGTTTCAGGAAATAGGTTTCAAGGAATCCAAGAGAAAGCCATTCGGTTTGAATTTAGATAGATTAGCTTTTTTTTACATCATTGACTTGTATTGTATAGTATTGTCACATTATGCCAAATGGGGAGATTGCTATGATTTATGTTGTATTGACAATTCTTTAGAAAAAATAATTATTATAAACGAATATGATTGTTATAAAAGAGTTGTAAAAGTCAAGAAGTATTTTGAAGGGTTGTATATATGAAATAAAAGTCTTTGATCTTGAGTATGGAATAAAAAGAAAGAGTTGTCGATTTACACTAGCATGTCACCTAGTTGATGCTCTAGCTGAAAAAGTAGAATCATTGTTGCTCGCCTATCGCTCGGGCGACACACCTCTCGCTCGCTTGTCGCTAGCCTGGTGCTCGAGCGAATGTTGCTTTTCAAGAAATCTTAGTTCACGATTTTCAAGACTTCTATTTATCATATCTAGCCAAATATCACTTATTATAAATGCTCAATACCTATTACATTTTTTTTGTGGTGGTTGATCAATATATTACATTCTCATAACATCATCCAAATATTGAGATTAAATCTTTAATTCTTGAGATCAATTAATTATAAGTTGGGAAAAACATCGAAATCAAATAATCTAAAACACCCACCACCTAGATATAATCAGGAAGGTACTTTCTCAATAGTTTTCAGAGGTTGCTGGACCAGAAGCACATAAAGAATACAAAAATAAAGTGTTCTTGATGATCTAAGAGAGATAGACAACTCCAGAAAATCGGGAGCGGGTATGGGTAAAGCACATTCTAGCGAGCAGAGGCGGATCTAGCACCCAGCGAGCCGGTGCGGCCGCCTATGCGGGATCCGTCGGGAAAAAAAATAAGTAAGATTAATGAAAAATAATATATATATTATTGTACATCTTTTATTGAAATGTTGTTTATATCATTTGGGAGAGAGAACGCCTTTCCATGTAAGATACTTGGGTTCGATTCCCTTCAACAACATTCTCTCTTTTAATTTTTAAAATCAGTAAATAATGACTAAATATTAATTAATAATTTTACCAATAAAACAAGGGTAGCTCATATGGTAAATGGGTCATTTTGTGCACTAGAGGTATGGGGTTCAATTTTTTGATTTTTTACTTTTTGTTTAATGTTTCATTACAATATATATATATATATATTTTATTCTTAGGTTTTATTAATTTATTTTATAAATTTCAAATTTGGACAATCTATGTGTTGTTCTTTATTTTTTTAAAAGTTCGAAAAATACTTTTTGTTTTGAGGTGAAAAATAGTTTTAGTTTTAAAAATCATTATTTTCAAAATTTTACATAACATTCGCCTAAACTCGGAGCTTGCCTTTACCATTTAATCGTGCTTTACGTATAAACTATTTCGTTTGAATTCGTAAAAACATTAAAACTGGATACTATATATATGATTGAAAAATGAATTTTTTTTCTTACTATTTTATATTGTATTGGATTATAATTTCAAATATATATGACTTTTTCACGTTTTAGTACATTTATATATTGATTTTTTAACATTATTTAATTAAATATTAATAAACAATCTTATCATTGCAGCTATCAACTAACTTAATATCCTGGATCCGCCATTGCCAGCAGGTCTTGGAGATTTCAGGATTATATTAGTGAGTTTTCTAGGCTAGATCATACTATAAAAGTTTTTATTGTCTATACTGCAAGTTGTTGGCTTGGTCCCAAGGTTTTCACTCAGTTAAAGGTTTTCTCCATCGTCAAATATTCTGTTATTTACTGCTCTATTTATTATTGTGGTAATTTAACATATGATAAAATTGATTTGATTGACTAAACATCCAAAACAATTAAAAAGTGATTTGTTGATTTTGGTAAATTTAATTTCGTATTATTCGCCTATTAAGTGATTTTAGGGTCGAACTAGTAACTTTCATTTTACGAATCTTTACGGGATTACAAGTATTAATGATGCTAATGCAAGTGACTCTATCTTGTAAAATTTTTATTTGAAAGTCGTTACTTCTATATACTTAGTCTCCTTGCATTTTCAACACACTGTATTCTTTTATAAATGAAACAAAAGTATCCAAACTATTCTCTGTATTATACCCCTTGCAATTTAACGACATTTACTAAACCTGACAACTTCGTACTTAAAACTGTAAGGCTTAATCTCGATTCAATTCAAAAACATGCGGGAATACAACAAAAATTGAAATTATAAATTGATGTTTACCTCTTGAAACCATGAAATCTTTGCTGGATCGATCTCTAAAGGTAAGCACATTCACAAAGCTGATGAATATTGAGTTTTTAATTATCTTTTAGTTAGTATTTATTTATTAAATAAATTTGAATTTTAATTCCGCTTATTTTGAATATTAGGGCTTTTAATTTTTGTCATCTTGTTTTATTTCTAATAGTTATTTAGATTTTAGTAATTATCTATATTTTTGTAATTATCTAGATTCTGGTTATTTCTGGGTTTTAAATCATGATAGCAATGAGTTGTTTTTGAAAAAGATATTATGTGTTTCAGAGTTTTTCAATCTCTTCGGGGTGTATTTGCTTTGTTGTTCTCAACATTTTTTAGTTTTCAATTTTGCAACTCTTTTGGTCTGATATTTCTGAAAATTCATTTTCGAAAACAAGATTATACTTATAACGTAAAGAAGATTAGGGACTTACCATGAAAATTTTGAGTTAGTGCTCCACTAAATGAATTGAGTTGGAACCTTTTCTTTTGCTGAGCAGAGAACGAGGAGCAGGATGGCAAGGTGGTTGGGAAATGATTGATGTGCACCATATATTAAGCTTGGGATCTTCAATTTCAAGAGATAAACAAGAAATTTACCTATTGAAGAGTTGTGTTAAAGTTTAGGATTTTTAATTAATTAGGAAAAACTCGGTAGTATTTAAATATAAAAAGTAGAACGTTCCTTCAGTTGTTGTCCTTACATAATGATTTTTCTACACTGATTGAACTAGACATTAATATCGACGGATACCAGGCGACGTGGTAAGCTTGACTTTAGGTGCTTATTATTATTTTTTTTTTCTAATTAATATTTTCATTTTGCAAGTGCAACTTTTTTCCCCTTATTATACTAATTCAAATGAGTCAAGATAATTATAATAGTACTCTTGAATATTTAATCAAAATTTCTGCTAATTATTTAGTATTATTTCATGTTAGTGGGTAAGTTTAATTTTTTTAAGAATTAGTGAGAATTAACACTATATTACAAGAAAAAAAAATCAAATAGAGGAGGAAGTACGTATTAACAATTTTTATGCTTTTAAAATTTAAAATTCTTCTAAAACAAAAATTGAAGATCAATTCTCCTTCGAGCCAACGAATTATTGTAAAGTTTTCTTTTAGAACTTAGATATGCATTCATAGCACTTGACAGCACAGAAATTATACGTATAGCAAAATACATAAAAGTATCTTATAAAAAATTTCATTATTATAACACAACATTTTCCTATTTGCTAAAAAAATAAAAAAAAAATTCAATGTATGATTTAGATAAGTTTGTTGTCCCAATAATTATTGAATTTATATTAGTGTCTTCGGTTGCTCACTGAACTTTAATTTGAGTTTTGACCAAATATTGGACATTGTTTACTGGCGTAACATTCATTTCAAAATTCTAACGGAATTAGTAACGAGTCTAATGGAATGCACATGTGACCAACCAAACGCCATTACCAAAATGTCATATAAGAAAGCTTCTTTCATTGCTCGGACACTTTGAAGAATGCCTTCGATTGCTACTATACTTTGGAAGACGTCATCAACTGCTCATCAAACTTTAAAGTGGTCGAATTTTGGCACAAAACAATTATGATTCCGGGTGGAAATCACTATACTATATAAAAATGAATTTTGCAACTGGTGAATTGCTGATTCTCGAAGTCAGAATCATAAATATATTATATTCCCAAATTTCTTCTTTATATTTCCACATTAATCAAGGCAAAAAAACTTGATCGATAATTAACTCTATGAAGAAATCTCAACCACTTCCATTAAAAATAGCTGTTTACACATGAATAAAAGCCTCTAAAGAACAAGCATATAAAATAATTATAGGAACCAGCTTTGAATCCCCAAAATAATAAGATTCTCCAACCCAAACCTTGACCTATTAAACTAATTTAGTGCTTGTTTGACACTTTTTAATTTATTTATAGTTTGTTACGTTCAGTCACATATTCACACAATAAAATATTCTACACGTATACCAAAAATATTTTCCTAATTTTTAATCACATATTCTCCTAAAAATCACTATTCAAAACTATTGTTTCTACCAAAATGGTTGTCAAAGAGGCACTTAAAGGACTTCTTCCAAATAAAAGAATGCACGAAAAAAGAAGAGGAATACTTGTGCCCTTAATACCAAAAAAAAAAAAAATTCTCTGTGCTTGATATAATCCTTGAATAATTACATTCAACCAAAAAGTTGCACCAAAACATCCAAAGACATCATCTACTAATTTCATTCAGCAAAACAATACACCAACCGTTTGCCAACAATCCAAAATAACCATCCAAAAACCATAAAAAAAAAAAATCCACCATTATTTTGTGAAATCTACCAAAATGACAACCCGATTGGATGGACTGTCCAACACTTTATCTGTCCGGAGTTAGTTTCCGCCCAGTCGTCCGAGTCTGCTCTTTCAGAACAAACTGGCTCCAGGGACGCGTTTAACCACTCCCAAATGGAGGAAGTAATAATAAGAAGACAGGAAGAAACGGAGGAGAAATTTATATTTTTGTTAATAAGGCAAGAAAAAATGGTTTACAAAACTTTGTCTGGAGCATTGCCCCTTGCGTGATATCTTTTGTTGTACCGTTGCCTACTACAGACAGAACATGTTAACACAACTTGTCCCTTTTTTGATAGTATAGACTTCCCTTTTGAATGTTAATTATAATTCTCTTCGGCTTCCTTCCTTCTCCCTTTTTTTTGGGTCTCTTTCCCTTTTGCTTATCCACCCATTTAAGAGCTTCGATTGGAGGAGCATCCACAGTCGGCCACAGAGAAGATCGTTGATCGGATTAAGTATGTTTTCAGAGCAAACAAGGTACACGTCTCCATTGAATAGCACCCATCCACATAATCCTCCGGCTAATTTCTTGTGTCCAGAATAACGGCAACCGCGTGATAGCATGAGATCCCCGTTAGTTCCCACAGTCGACGACACATGTACTCTTTTCCAAGTCAACCACATACTGCTCGCCTCTTCACCTGATACTTTGGTCCTTCAACCAATTAATGTCGCATCCATCTGCCAACTCAGTGTTCCTCGTTAATTTTCTTTTTATCTTAGGACATAAGAGTCCCTTTTAAGCTCTCATCTTATCCCTCATTTCTTGTAGTCTCTTCATGAAGGTAAGTTGAATGGAAGTTAGCATTGTAAGTATTGGTTTCTCTTTCATCCATCAACGTCTTATTGAAAACTTCACAACCATTATTCAAAACAATTTCGCTCTTCATTGTAACTTGAAAGTGAGACTTGCTCCACTCCCATGGATCTCTTTTCATCAACCAACCATGTGCTTTTTCATACACCTGTCTGATTTGTTGCATCCACATCAAATAATCTGCAACAGTTTGTTGCCTTTGCATCTCACCACAAGTAGTCCTTCAGAATTTTATCTTTGAAACCTGCTTTGAAAAATTCTGATTTATGTACCTCACACAAAATCGATCTTCAGCAGCCAGAAACAAATCGTCAAGCATATTCTAAAGGCACTTAAGTTCACTCATTGCTGTCATCAACACTAAGGTCATTCGTTAGGTGCTGCACAAACCATCGCCGACTTGTAGTATTTCCCACTCAATTACCGCATAAACAACTGGGTAAATACAATCATTTGCAACGTATGCTACTGTTGTAAGCATCTGTCCCCCACAATTCCCCCTCTCAAGTGACACCCATCCCATTCAATTACCGACCTACAACCCTTCAAAAACCCCTACTTACATGCTTCAAAACAAAAGTAACTGAAATTGATCTTCCATACTGTCGTCCAAAAGTAACTTCGCATGCCTTCATGTCCTCTATGCAACATCCCTACCTCTATGCAACATCCCTACTTATGTCCAATTTCATATCCTGCTTCACACGGCAAAATGATACTTGATGTCTTCCATTCAGGATCCCCTCTAAAAGTCTCCAGATATCATCTAGCTGAGAAATCATACGAGAGACATCCATTCGTCTTATCACGACTGTATGTATGTGCTGGGGCCATTGATTTTTATTTGAAATGCATCATCCTTATGCGTCATCCTTACGCATCTTAGAAGCTCAGTTATTCCAACTGCATCCTTCCTTGCATACAGCTTACACCCTTAATTTATCATTTGCTTTAAATTTGTATATTGTACCTATGCAGTGCCCCCCGTATGGTCTAATTGCCTGTCTAAAGACCTCTGTCGAACTGAACTTCTGGCCAAACACGAATTGTGGATCCTACGTATCCTTCTCCGTACAAAAGTTCAAAAATCTTAGCATCGGTTCTTCGTCTGATGAATAGCCAGACACTAGTTAGTTCCTATGAAGATGGGTACTCCAAGTTAATTCCTTCAACCACATTTTGATTGTTCATGTCGTCATCCTCATTTGTATGATGTTTGTTCTCAGCGACAATAAATTCAGGACCATCCTCCGACCCCGTCACCATGATGTATAGCACAATCAGTCCAAAATAAAAACATAAAAATTTCATCCCAAAATGACCAAAGTAGCATGCTTGAAACTAAAATTACAGTAACATAATCCCAAAAGAAAAAAATAAAATACGATCAAGCATTTACATGCAACTTTGTAATAATTATTGAATTTTTATTTTAGTTTTATGGACCAATAGATTTTCATAACCTCTCTCTTTTACTTACCCGGCCAGTTTAAACAATAGAATGAGTGAAACAATTGGCAGATCCTGATAATTTGAGTGGAGTAAAATTCAGAACTCCGTGAACTTAATTATATGGATAATTTGAAGCTAAATACATGCCATTATGTAATTTTTTTGGAGTTTGATTAAAGTAATGCTGTTGATAATATCCTTTGATTACTTCAAGATCCGGGCTCAGTTAACAACCAAAACAACACCACAATAAACAACCAAGGCTCCAATGCAACAA
>CAIGRP010003504.1:6052-16966 GCA_903798385.1 Fraxinus cuspidata
TTTTTTTTTTTTTTTTTAAATGTTGATGTATTTTTCTGGCTTGACTTCAATAGCAATTTCCCGGGCCAATTCCTTGGAATATCTGTTGTTGTATGTACTTACATTTGCCTTATAAGCAGTGTTTTAAAAAGTATAAATCTTTGCTCCCATTGGCAGAGCTAGCACCCGGGGAGGTGGCGGGCGGCGGGCCACCCGTGTTGGCTCAGTCAAAATTTGCAGTCACCGTTGGAAATTTACAGGGAAGGGATGAGGGATGGCGTGTGAAAGATGACAGGATTGGGTCAACTTATTTATTAATTTTTTCAAATTGTGGGCCTTTTCTTTTGAGCTTTTTTCTTTTTTTTATTTATTTAAATTAAGCCCTATTCTTTTGGACAACGGACAGCCGATTAGTTCATAATTTGTTTAATGGTTTGTATTTGTTTCACAATTCAATTAGAATCAAATAACAAATCCCTATCCAATCAAATTCCAAACCCTCCATCCTCTGCGCACTTAGCCCTTCCCAGCTGCTGCCATGTGGTCGACCTGCTGCCACCTGCCGGAGCTGTCGGGTCATCGTCCCCGTCGATAAAGTTTGTTGTAAGTGGTAATCTCTCTCTGTTCCCCGTGTATTTGTGTATACACGCATGTAACAATTAAATAGGCAACTCAAATTTTTGTTCAAGTTTTTTATTTTTGGGATCTAATCTTGCATAGTTGCATTTTCCTTTTTTATTTTTGAATATACTGTTTTCATTGGTCAATGTTGGAATTTTATTTTTAATCTTGCTCTGTGGATATGTCAATGCTGGAATATTTTTTTTTTTTCTTAATATACTACATTTTCCTTTTTTATTTTTGAATATACTGCTAAAGTTTATGATTTATTAAAATCGAGGATTTTGTGAATTTGAAAATATGTGGTATCTGTGGACTATGATTTGTGATAAAAGAAAATGATAAATTGAAGAATTCATGATATATGATTTTTACGTTTTTATGTATTTACGTATATATTGAATTTTTTTAATAATATTAATTAAATATTGACTATCGATGGGTCAATGATCAACTATCATCCCAGCTGACCAATAATCCTGAATTTTCCATTAGTTGCTCCTGGACACGTGAAATCGGCATGCATGGCTGATTTTATACCGCCACATACATTGCATCTTAGATTTCTGACCATACGTGGTTTTGCCTCCATGAAGACCCGTCAAAGGAAAATATGCATTTGGTGGTCCGCTTCGCATTGAATATACTCCCATTAGGTTCATAGTGTCAAATGAGTCTTCTTCGGCCCCGTCCAATAGGGATGTCAATTTTCTTACAATCAACTGGATAGAATACCTGCTTGATTTTTTTAGCATCCCACAAACCCTAACTTCTTGATTAATTCACTATCTGTATACATGAGTCTCCAGCAACTGTATAGGGCCTAAATATTGAAGGCTGAGAGAGCAAGGGTTCCCAAAAAACATTGAAGGCCGAGGGAACAATGGTTTCGGCGGCAGGCAATGGCGCGGGTGAGCTTTGATTTGGGTTGGGTTGGGTATGGGAGATTAGGAGAAGAAGATAAAGTCTTTTTTAATCATTCTAATTTTATATGGGATTTGTAAAGTTTGGCCTTCTAAGTTAATCAAAGTTGATCAAATTTTTATTTTTGTGGTCAACTATCTATGGAATAGATGAAATTCCTCGATATGTCCTTTTGTTGCAACAAAATGAAAAACTTGAACTATGGACGGTACAAATAAAATGTTTTGAGTATAATCTGCAAAAAAAATAAAAAGTTAATTGATCTAATTTTTATTTTTGTGGTCAACTATCGATGGAATAGACGAAATTCATCGATATGTCCTTTTGTTGCAACAAAATGAAAAACTTGAACTATTGACGATACAAATAAAATGTTTTGAGTATAATCTGCCAAAAAAATAAAAAGTTTGTGATCGCAATTGCAATTATCCCTTTTAATATTGGCCTTTTAACTGGAGTTAATGCTTAAACTCAAAATTGGACGATAGGGGATGTTTTGCAAGATTTAGGCTATCTAGGGGAGTTTTCCTTCAAAATAAAAGGATACAGTGTATTTCATAAAAGAGAGGGGAAAATAAGGGTATGTTCTCTTTATCATTTTCAAGTCGTTTTCTGTTTTCGATTTTTCAAAACAGTGAAGACGCGTTCTCTTTCACATTTTCGAAAACGTGTTTTTGAAAAAAAGTTGAAATTTATAAAGAAAATCCAAAACGACAAATTTGTCGTTTTTAGTGTTTTCAGTTATAATTAAGTCAAAATTTCTCAAAATGCCAAAAAGAACACATTTTCAAAAATCTCAAAATGGACATTCAAAATGCAAAACACAAAATGAATTCAAAACTCAAAACACAAAATTGAAATACAAAGAGAAAAACCTCTAAGGTTTTGTGCCGATCACCATATATTAAAATAATTTGTCAACATTTCAAACTATTGAATGCACCTAGCAATCATTCCTTCACGCTTTATTGAATTCATTTTAGCCCTTTTCTTGGTGAACATAATGACCATTTTACCATGATTGGTTTTCCCAGAGTCATAACGCTCTCATGATGATAGTAACTAAGGGACATTTCGATAGTTAAAGCAAAAAGAAGGTGATTAGATGGATGATTGGTGTTCAATTTATCATCATACATCCACTTGTCTAAATGATATCAGTTGGTACCCTCGTCAAGTCATAAATTACTAGGTTTCTCTCCGTATTTAAAACCTGCATGAAGCATGCAAAACGTCCCAAATTTAATGGTGATAAGGTGCCACAAGCCCACAAAACACACTATCTACAAGTCATTGTTGATCATGTAGATTCAAAACTTTATATTATTTTTTAACCACACGTTCTCTAAAAAACTAATATTCCGAAAACACATTTTTTTTCCAAAAATGACGGTCAAACAGGTGTTAACCGTTTTGTACTTATGTTCTTCAAACTAAATTAGTGTATTGTGTTATTTATAGTTTTCATATGGGAATTCAATTAAAAGGCATGAGAAGTTGTTTTAGGCTTCTAATAAGTGATCATTTATATGGATATGCAAATGAATGAAACCGTGCAAGTCTGTTACGTGAGCTAAAGGTCCATTTTAATGGGTTGGGTCACCTAGCTATATTACAAAAATGTTAAGAGTCCTAATGGGCCAAGGTTTTGAATCTCACTGCCAAGCAAGTTGATCCGTCTAGGCTGATTTTTTGTCCTTTTTTGACATCACTACTCACTAGGCTGAAAATAATGAGCATATGGAGGATTATTATTATTATTATTATTATTATTATTAAGAACTGCGTAAAAAGTATTTAAAAATGATTTACGGTAGTTGGAATTCCCTATTGCAGATTCCCCACCCCCCCCCCGTCACCCCCCACAATGAAATTATTTAGGAAAAACCTCGGCTCATTAGTTGATATGACATCATTAAGGATCGATAATGATGCCTTTTGATCAATGTTTCAACTTAAGGATCTAAACGCACTTTTTAACCACACTAATTGTGGATCTATCGTCACGACATTGTATTAGCGTTGTTATAAACACACGGAGTCAATTAAAATTGTTGCATGTAGAGGTTGTTCATAGTGTTTATAAGTTCACAAATTAAACGTTGATTTGACTCGTCATATTTCAACATTCTAAAGTGGTATCAATGACATTTTATTTTCTTAAAAAAGTCATCCCTGATGAGAGTAATCCTCATAGGGCCGTTAATTCTAAGTACAAATTTTTACTTTGAAAATCGACTTATAAGAAAATAATGATTAGTATGCTTATCAAGAATAATATTAAAATAATATATAAGGTTATGATGTAAATCATTGATTTCATTATGACTCACTTGAATTCATTGTTCCACGTTATACTTTGAAATGTAAAGGTGGTTTAGCCGGGCTTCACATTTATTTGGATGTTGTAGCCATTATTTGTTAGAAAATATGAGTTGTGCACAATAATCCAATTTACATCTACAATCTCTTCAAAAGTAAGGATCATCATTTTCAACGTGATCATCATTCTCCTCCATTTCTTTTGTAAGATGTAGAATACTGTAAATTGAGTATGTTGTATTCAAGACTAATAATGAAGGAATGATATATCTTGTGCCAACATGTTGACTCACATTTTAGACTGTAAAGAGCTTCGATCATCCTGCAAAAGAAGTTTTCCTTTCCTTTTTCAGCAAAACTTTCTGGTTAAAGTATGTAAATTTCTTCAAATTCTCAATGAAGAAATGCAGTTTTCACATCTAATGGGTCCTGTTATCTGAAGGTGGTGGTGGAGTTCCAATGTTTTTCTTGCTTCTGATTACTATTAGAGGTTGGACATGTGGACAAATGTGGTATGCTGAAATCGTGGTACATTAGATTCAAAATCAATCTCAATTACTTGTAATTACTAAATATTTAATTTTATAATAGGTTATATCTAAACATAAAGATAATTCGAATTTTGGTTGTTGAAATTGTCTTAATTCCGCTTTATATGCTAAAGTAAATACCCTACAATGATATTAGAACCTACCTTACTATTTTCTATTACCTGTTAAAAGCTTTTGAAATAGGTAAAATAATTGTTAGTGTAGTTTGAAAAAAAAATGTTATTGTAATATCAATTTTGATTTGAGCAATGATACTTGTAACTTTCGATTTTTTATTTGGGCATGAGTAGCTTTGCAAAGGCTATAGTTTCAAAGAGGTAATCGACAAATGAACTCCGACTACAAGCCAATTTGACGGAAAGTAAGAATATGAGTATGAAAGAAATAAATGGACAAAGTACTTTGATCAAGCATAGAATATTTATAGAGAATTAGAGTTGGGGGTATTTTTGACATTATGGACACTTGTTGTCCTATGATCCATCCTGTGATTGTCATATCTTTGGTTATGTTAACCTTTATAATCGTTGTTGTGCTCGTGATAGCGAGATCCCCGTCACGTCATCATGATAATCTTCAAATCTTCCACGGGCTTTCTAAATGGGCAAGTACAATAGTGGAAAAAGGTGTCACAATATTTTCCTTATTTGGGGCAAAATTTTTTCCTTATTTAGGAAGGTTTTGCGGGATCCTGACCTAATTATCTCAATCAGAGTCGAAGAGGAGGAATATGAGGATTTCGAAGGTAGAGGGTTCGGCCCCACTTCCTTCTCCTAGCCTAGAGGCTCTTCTATAAGCAAGCCACCTTTGTGAATCATCCCTCGTGTGTGAGATGTGCAGCAATGAAACTTATCAAGGCGTGTGCCTTGATGAGGCTCTTTAATTCTAGCAAAGTGCTTATGGTTCGTGTGTGGGCTCATCCATGATTTGTAGATCATGTGTATCCTCAAGCTATTTGCAACGATGAGAAGGCATTGCCCTTGCATGGTATCCTAAATTCTGCGTTTGGTATGTGTAACACAGTCCTTCAAATTTGAGCGTGGCACTAATTTTGGGTTTTGGACTTCGCATTATAGTTCACTTTGATGACACACGTGCTTGTCTTGTGGTATAATGCTTAATTCGATAATTTTTTTTCCTTACCCTATGCGTCGTTAGATAACCTACATGCAAGGATGGGTTGATGCATATGCTTCGGATGATTTCATCTGCAAAATTTTGTAACTCTGCAATACCTATGTAAAATAATACCCCACAATTGTTGAATCAAATGCTATATTCCTACCAAATCTGTATAATTAATCACCACTACTTAGAAAAGACTTGACACAAACAATGAATAATAATTAATAATCGCAAATCGATCTTTAATAATCAATATTTTTTTATTAAGAAAAATTGTTAACCGCTAATTAGATACTGGTGGATCCCACGAATTCTCACATGGAGACTTCGATTTAGACCAATAGAAAGAATCGAGTGAAAAAACAAAATTGACACCAAATATTAAATTAAATAATTAATAATCAAAGATATGTAAATGATGCAGCCACCATAAGTGAGGTCACCTTAACGTAGAAACCGTTGTCGTTTTATTATTATTGTTGGCTGATTATTGGAATATCTCTCAGCCTGGAGTATCAATTGGGGGTATGAGGTCCATGATTTTCATTAGAAAATTATAGTGTACAACACTTGTATTCAATTGAAATTTCACATGCTTTCATGTGCAAACAAGTGAATCAAGATTCAAAAAAGGTTCTATTTACAGCTACCTTCACCGTATGATTCGTTGGAATCCTTTTTTTCCTTTTTCTTTTTTACTGGTTCCCACTCTTGTCTCTTGATTATTCAACTTGACGATTGTCTATTTGTCATCGTCCTTCATATTAGACCATTAACAATTAATTACTTATTTGATTTTGTTAAAAATTAAATTTTTAGTAAATTTTTATAAAAGCAGATGAAATGCTTGGATGAAAATTTGTAAGTCCTGTAAAATATATAATTAAAAATGAGTTTGAGAAAAAAATGAAGATTAAACATGGACTAAATATCCAATCTCGTTAGTCGAGAAGAATAAGAACACGAAAATGAAAGCAAATATAAAGCATAAGATTTATATTGATTGCATCTCAATATGAACACTCAATAATATAATTAGGCATAGCTAGTTTGGTACGGATTCTTTAAACTCATTTTTAATTAAACAGGTGACAATATTTAACTTTCAAAATCCATTTCCATATATTTAACTAAAATCCAATTTCAGAAAAAAAAAATCAATTTCAAAGAAACATTAAGTCCTTATGAGATGAGTATTAAGATGAGTAGTCCAAAAGGTTGAATATTTTGTTTATATTTATAAGCAACATGAGATTTTACCTTTATGTCTATTGATTAAATAAATTTATTAGATTAATAAAGAATAATTTAATGGCTATAACGTAGAGTAAAAAATATGGCAAAACAAGGTGCTCTTGAGGTTCAACTTGTTATAGCAAATGAACAATATCAAATTAATTATATATTAGACAAACATTTTTGTTGAATTGTAACCCTTAAACTTATTAATCAAAGACTTATAAAGTATTCTAGCTAAGCTTCAACTTATAAAATTGGAAACTAAAAAAAAGACCAAATTGCAAAAGTAAAATCCATTTGCTCATATTAAATATTACTGAATTTGTAGCTTGCTTGAGAACATACCATATCTATACTCATTTTTCTATTCGCCAATCGGCCAAAATATATAGTTCTATGTACGTGAAGACACCATGAAAAATATAAGTATTATGGAAAACTCTCAAGTTTATAATAACTAAGTAATTGATTTTACATAGGAATATCTTGGAGAAAATGATATTCGTAGTTCATTACTAGGAAGAATAATTGATTGTCTAACTATGCATAACAAATTTAATGAAAGGAAACCTCTAAAAAGTTTGATTGTGTAGTATGAAAAATATAAATTTTAAGTCTACTAGTTTTCTCCCGTCTCCTCCCTTAGAATTGAAGTTTTAAAATTCGATTGATTTAATTACTAATTTAAATTGTATGAAGACCTTTTGGATGCTATTTTTTCCTCTCGAAAACTCAAAAACAAATCCTTGTTATAAATAATAATATGATTATTAGTGAATGAGAAATATAGTCTCGTTTATATTACCACTGTATATCTAATTCTTCCCTATAAATATAGGGCTTTGGTTCCGAATAAAGCACACAAATTTATTGATTTCTCTTTTTTCCTCTCTAGTTAATAACAATCCTAGTTTTGTTCCTTTCGAATAAAATTTGAAAACTTTCGAGGAAATATTGTAAGGGTTTTTGGAAGCTTTTGACCAAAATATTTGGTAAATTTGATAAAATATCGTGTATTACAGTAGTGTTTGTCGCCGGCTTCAACTAAGAAATATAATAATTGGTAAATTTGATAAAATATTGTGTATTACGTTTTATATTTTAATTTCCGTGCAATTTAGCAAGTAATTGCCGACAACTTAAAGAAAGAATTATCATACAACTGCAGAAGTAAAGTATAGTGTCATCATTCAC
Organism: Fraxinus cuspidata; assembly: GCA_903798385.1. Lineage (NCBI taxonomy): Eukaryota > Viridiplantae > Streptophyta > Magnoliopsida > Lamiales > Oleaceae > Fraxinus > Fraxinus cuspidata. The sequence continues at coordinate 14,008 of CAIGRP010003504.1, forward strand.
TAAAAACTTTAATCATTCACATCCAATAATGTCAAAAAAAATGAACAAACAAATTGTCATATAAATGATGGCCAGGCAGCTAGCATATAGTTGGATCTTGCGATTTTAAAGAAGATAGATCAATCATGCATATAAAAATAACCAAGATATTTTTTTCAATAATCGAAGTCTTATTGGCTTTTAGCGGCCACTTTTTGTATAAATAGTAAGATATTAATTGTAAGCATTACTCACTGCACTATACTCTCAGCCTACTGTTTTAGTGCATTGAGAGTGTGAGACAGTGAGAAGGAGGGAGAAAAAATGGCTACTGATAGTCAGAAAATTGATCTTGAGAAACCCTTGATTTCAGTCTCTAAGGAATATAATCCTGATTCCAAAGGAAAATTCAATAGAGATGAAATTCTTACAGAAGCAAAGAAACAGATATTCTTAGCAGGACCAATGATGTTTGTGAATCTTTTATTGTCACTTATATCAACTATTTCAGTTATGTTTGTTGGTCATGTTGGGGAATTAGCTCTTTCTGGTGCATCAATGGCCACCTCCTTCGCTTCGGTTACAGGCTTCAGTTTGCTGGTGTGTCGATTAAATAGTACTCGACAATATTAAATATTTTTTTAATTCAGTGTCACATGATATCTAGACTCTATCAATCTTGTCAAAAATTTTACGACTTTCCAATTCCAGGTTGGGATGGCGTGTGCACTGGACACGTTTTGTGGGCAATCATACGGCGCAAAACAGTACCATATGCTCGGTATACACATGCAGAGAGCGATGCTTGTTTTGCTCCTTGTAAGCGTTCCCCTAGCCGGTATTTGGGCTGCTACAGGACACATTCTTGAATTACTCGGACAAGATCCACAAATAGCAGCAGAAGCTGGAACTTATGCCCGTTACATGATCCCTTCCATTTTTCCCTTCGCGCTTCTCCAGTGCCAATTCAGATTCCTACAAACTCAAAACAACGTTGTACCAATGATGCTAACATCGGGGATAACAACGTTGTGTCACATACCAATTTGCTGGCTTTTGATTTCCAAATTAGGCCTTGGAAGCATAGGGGCTGCGGTGGCAAACGGTATTTCTTATTGGACTAACGACATTTTCTTGGCCCTTTATATCGCATTGTCACCTTCATGTAAAAACACTTGGACTGGTTTCTCAAAAGAGGCAACACGAGATGTCTTAAAGTTTCTTTGGCTTGCAGTGCCTTCAGCCATTATGGTCTGGTAATATAGTGCTCCGAAGTTGAATATTTCTTCGATCTCAATACTAATTATCTACTTTGAAACATTCATTTGATCAAAATTTCTTTTTGCAACAGCTTGGAAATTTGGTCATATGAGATGATGGTGCTTTTAGCTGGTCTTCTCCCAAATCCAACACTTGAGACCTCAGTTCTCTCAATAAGGTAATTTAGGTTAGATATTTCATCAATATTTTAGTTACTTTTATTTATTTATTTATACTCGTATAGTTCCTCGTACATGTTACTAACTTGTTACATTTTCTTGCAGCCTTAACACGAATGGCATGGTTTACATGATACCCCTCGGACTAGGAAGTGCAATAAGGTGATCCAAACTAACTAAGTACTCAAAATTTACATGAATGAGTCATTATTTTCGTTCCTATTCTTCATTGTATTTGGTTGTAAGGCATGTAAAATCTTTTGATTCACAGTGTACGGATTTCAAATGAATTGGGCGCTGGACGGCCTAGAGCAGCTCGACTAGCAGTATTTATGGCAGTTTTCATGGTGGCTGCTGAAAGCATCGTGGCGGTGGCAGTAATCGTTCTCGGACGCAAGATTTGGGGATACTGTTTTAGTAGTGAAGCACGGGTGATTAGCTATGTTTCTGATATGATGATTCTAATTGCTGTGACCAATTTAGCAGATGGAGTTCTTTCTGTGCTAAATGGTATGTCACATCTGATTTTTATATTCAAAGAACGATTAGAAAAAAATCTTGTATCTTGGATTTAACTATATATGGTATAAACAACAAAAATATATATATTCTAATGAGAATCTTGATTTATTGAAACTGCAGGCATTGCTAGAGGATGTGGATGGCAAAAAATTGGTGCAATTGTAAATTTGGGGTCCTTTTATATTATTGGAATCCCCCTAGGCATATTGTTGGCATTTATCTTACATCTTGGAGGGAAGGTAATTTTACAATTTATTACTCATGTTACCATTTTCTTCCATTTACGGCAAAAAAAAATAAAATAAAAAAGTAAGAATCTTTAAGAACCAACGAAAAACCTTTAAATAAAAGGGTACGTATATGCAAAACCTTTAAGGGTACCTATACCCTGAACGCATACGTTGTGTAACTCGTTTCTGCATATGGTGCACAGGGACTCTGGACAGGAATCATAGCTGCAGTTTTCGCGCAGACATTTTTCCTGTCGATCATAACCATCCGGACTAATTGGGAGGCGGAGGTACAATTTTCTTACTCTTCACTTGCACAATAATTATAAGTCTAATAATCGTAGTGCTTAGACGAGGTGGTTCAAAAGACAGCAGTGATAAATTTTCAAGTTTTGTTTTACAGGCAAATAAGGCATCTGCAAGGGTTTTTGACTCGACAATCCCCGTTGTGGCATAGAACGAGAAGTGGTGAAAATGGCAGCTCCCTGAATCAGATGTACACGAAAACCATTAATCATGGTCATGCATTTGGCTAGTGAAAGAGTTGATCCAGTAAATGGCTGCTGTTTGGTGCAGAAGATCTTGGGATTTTGTGAAATATTATAGTTCCTGTTGGTGCTGAGGAAAAAAAATTCTGGGTTATGTGGGATATTATGGTTGCGTTGGGGCAACAAATCCTAGAACTATGTCAAATATTTTGTGTGTATGTTTATTACAATTGATTGATTTCTTGCATTTCACAGAAGAGGCTTTTTTTTTTTTTTTTTCTTTCAAAAAAAAAAAAAACAC